>JARBWK010000243.1:0-43013 GCA_030556195.1 Anolis apletophallus | reverse complement strand
GAGCGTTGGTAGGCCGCCCAAATAACCACACTCACTCAGGTGTTGAGGAAATGCTTTATGGGTCCTTATTCCAAGGCAAAAACCGTACTGAGGCTTTCCTCCAGAACTCCTGCTCTAACTCCCGAGCCCTCCCCTCTGGCGAAGAGCCAATCCCTGAACAGATAACAATCCCTGAACAGATAACCCAAGAAGCCCCACCCTCTTGTCCTTTTTCGGGCGGGAACTTCAACTACAGCAACAACACTGAACAAGAAGAGCCAAAATGGCGACCGCCCCTCCGATTGCTCGATCCTCTTCCAAGATGGCGGTGTCCCTTTGTCCACTGCTATCCCAAGATTGGACAAGGCGCCGCTGACACTGTGTGCCTAGTTTGGCTTTTGGGGGTTTTTTTGGTAATTGGATGAGGGTCGCAGTGGTCTCAGATAGTGAGTGAAGGTACTTCAAGTCCCGTCATGCATGGTCCATCCTCCCTCAAACTGCACCAGGATGTAGAGTGGGTCTTGGGGGTTCTGTGTGCCAAGTTTGGTCTTGTTCTGTCATTCTTCGGGGCCGCAAAGCATTTTGGCCTTAAACTCCAACCATGGCTGACTGCCTCAGGCCTTTTCCCTGGCCCCCTCTGCCACTTTAGAGTGTCGGAATGTTCGTGTTGGCTGGCCAATCGGAGTCCTTTATGCAAGTAATCCCACAGTGGGAGCCAATCGGAAAGCTGCCACGTATCCTTCCTTCCGCCCTCCGCACACATACATACATACATACAAACATTCCGCTTTATCTATATATATAAAGGAAGAGTCGTCATGGAAAGACCGTCCCAAACAGAGAAACCTTACAACGCAGAGACACCAAACTTGCCAACAGAAATAGGCCTCAGACAAGGTACGTTTGTAGCAAAGAAACTTTCCCCCCCAAAACCTAGAAGGCCCCCAAAACAATGAGTAAAACCTACATTTCCCAGCATCCTTCGGGCTGCCAACGACTCTCCCAGCCTCTACATTCTGACAACATGATTGGCTGCCAATAAGGCCGGATTTGCATAACTCCTGTACTGGCCAGCCAACATGAACATTCCGACCCATAATAAACTGTCAGAGGAGGATAAGGCAAAGGGCTGAGGCACAAACACACACACCCAATTCACTTCCCACAGAAAATTTAAACCCCCTACAAATCACAGACCACGCCCAAAATTGACAGTAAGGCTTCATTAACTTAATTTCCTGACTAGGCCTCACTTAATGGAATGCTGTTTACGCTCTGAATTGACAGTAAGGCTTCATTAACTTGCTGTTCCTGACTAGGCCTCAGCTCATGGGACATTGTGTATGGCCTGAATATACAGTAACCTACCTTGGCACACAGAGCCCCTATGACCCACGCTACATTCTACTGCAGTTTGGAGGAGGGTGGACCATGGATTATGGGACTTGAAGTACCTCCATGGATAATGGGATGTGTAGTACTTCAAAACCCATCATTCCCACAGACCACTGTGTCCAAGAACCAAGACCGATAAAGACCAAACTTGGCAAACAATGCACCCCATGACCCACACTCCATCCGACTGCAGATTAGAGGAGGACACACCATGGATAATGGGATTTCAAGTACCTCCACTCACTTCCAAAGTACCCCACCCGCACACGCATCAACTTCTACATCAACACAGCAGACGGAAAGACAAAAAACATTGTATATCCACAAGCTATGCAGAATGCCAGCAACACCACACAACAACTCCACAGGACTCCAACATCACACCCACCAAAACAACCCACAACAACACAGCCATGACCCCAACAACACCATAACTAACAATAACCCCAACCCTTACATACTCAGACTTCCTCGCATCTCCAAAATAGGGCACAGCAACGCGTGCCGGGTACAGCTAGTTATATATACAGACTAGCTGAGCCCGGCACACGTTGCTGTGCCATATGCCATTCTCTGTCTATCTATCTATATCTAACTATCTATCTCTTTCTGTTTTTCTTTGTCTTTCTATCTCTGTCTGTCTGTGTTTGTCTATCTCTCTTTCTATGTCTCGCTCTCTGTGTATCTCTACCTTTCTCTGTATATGTCTGTCTATCGATCTGTCTCTCTATCTGTATGTATCTCTCATGCTTTGTCTATTTATTTGTCTCTTTCTGTCTCTCTCTCACTCTGTCTCTGTTTCTTTCCCTCTGTCTGTCTGTAGCTCTCTGTCTGTCTGTTTTTCTCTCTATTTCTTTCTCTGTGTGCCTCTGTCTGTGTCTTTCTATGTCTCTCTCTCTATCACTCTTTCTCTCTCTCTCTCTCTCTCTCTTTGGCTCTCTCTCTCTCTCTCTCTCTCTCACTGTCTGTGTATCAAACTCCCTATCTCTCTCTCTCTCTCTCTCTGTCTCTCTATCAAACTCTCTATCAGTCTCTCTCTCTCTCTCTCTCAGTCTCTCTCTTTCTCTCTCTACCTCTGTCTGTGTCTCTGTCTGTCTTGTGGTGTGGGGGCAGGCAGGGGAACGTAGGTGGGAGGATGGGAAGACAGGTGGGTCCTTCCTGTACCCACCAAAGGCTCTGGTCGGCTCCTTACCTCATCTACCCTCGCTCAGTTCCCAAAAGGCCCCAAGCGCCACTTCCCCCTTCCTGCCCTGTCTCCACCCTGTTTCCCAGTGAGCCGCGCGGAGGGAGGAGGAGGGGCTAAGGAGGGAGGAGGAGGGGCTAAGGAGGAGCCGGCTCGGTTTCTCCTCCTTAGCCCGGCCCCCTCCCTTGCTACACCCACGGCACGGCCGCCGTTCGAGGGGCGGCCGTGCCGTGGATGGAGGGAGGAGGCGGGGCTAAGGAGGAGCGGGCTCGGTTTCTCCTAGCCCAGCCCCCTCCTTGCTGCATCCACGGCAGCAGCCGCTGTTCCGGAACAGCGGCCGCGTGATGGATGGAGGGAGGGAGGAGGCGGGGCCAAGGAGGAGCCGGCCTTGGTTTCTCCTAGCCCGGCCCCTCCCTGCTGCATCCCCGCGCGTCCGCCGCTGTTACGGAACAGCGGCGGCCGTGCCGTGGATGGAGTGAGGGAGGAGGCGGGCTAAGGAGGAGCTGGCTCAGTTTCTCCTAGCCCGGCCCCCCTTGCTGCATCCACGGCACAGCCGGGCGCTGTTCGAAAGCAGCGGCCGTGCCGTGGATGGAGGGAGGGAGGAGGCGGGCTAAGGAGGAGCCGGCTCGGTTTCTCCTTAGCCCGCCCCCTCCCTCCATCCACGCGCCCCGCCGCTGTTCCTGAGGAGGAGGAGGCGAGGGAGTGTTGGCTGCCATGCGTGAACGTTCTAAGCGTTCGCGCTGGCAGCGAAGAGGCCTGGATGGGAATTCCCTTGGCGGTTTTTGGGGACTGTTTTTTGGGGGTGTTGGGAGGTACCTAGGGTCTGTTTTTTGGGCCCTTTAGGTACCTTATTGTATGGTTGTGTAGGCTGTCGATTTTAGTGCTTCTGCGTTTTATGGTTGCGTTGTCTATGATCGTCAATGCACGACCGTGTCAAAATTATATATATAGATATAGATGAATAAAAAGAATAAGAATAAACAAGTAACCACACAAGGTAGTGATGATCCAAAAGAGACAGCTACTGATCTACTTTGGGGGTTTGTTTCTCCTTCCTCTTTTTTCAAGACCGCAACACAAAGGCAGGAGCTCCAAGTTTTGGAAGGGGCGCTGGCGCAGAAAGGGGAAGAGCTGTGTCTCCTCCAAGAGAGCATCATCCAAAAAAATGCAGAACTTGCTGAAGCTCTCCGAGACGGCGAAGCGGAAGTGGCCAACAAACAACGGCAAATGAAGGTTTGGCTTTACTTAACACTGTGTAACACTATGTAACACTATGATTTTTATTCCTGGGTTATAAATATCATTTAATAATAATAATAATAATTGTAGTATTATTAGCCGGAGGCATCATCCTGCTCAATGGTCAGACAGGGTTTTAACCTACAAAACCCTATACCAGGGGTGCCCACACTTTTTCAGCATGCGAGCTACTTAAACTAAAACCAAGTCAGAAAGATCTACCAAGAGATAACAGGGCGGAGCTGGGGAAGGGGGCGGGGCTTGGCGGGGCTTGGCTCCGCCCCTCTCCCTCTGGCTTCAGCATTTCCACTGCTTCCAGGGTAGAAGAGGGTAATGCCAAGCCAGTGGTGGCATGAGATAGCCACCACTGGCTTGGCATTACCCCTTCTACTCTTGAGAAGCTGTGGAAATGCTGAAGCTGGCGGAGGGGCGGAGCTTGGCGGGGCTTAGCTCCGCCCCCTTTTCCTCTGGCTTAAGCATTTCCACAGCTTCTCCAGGGTACAGAAAGGTTATGCCAAGCCAGTGGTGGCTATTTATGCCACCACTGGCTTGGCATTACCCTCTTCTACCCAGGAGAAGCAGTGGAAATGCTAAAGCCAGAGGGGGGGGGGCCAGCCCCGCCAAGCCCCGCCTCCCCTCTGGCTTTTCATTTCTGCTTCTACTGGGTAGAGGGAGTGTAATGCCAAGCCAGTGGTGGCATAGATAGCCACCACTGGCTTGGCATTATCCTCTTCTACCCAGGAGAAGCAGTGGAAATGCTGAAGCCGGCGGAGGGGGCGTGGCTTGGCGCGACATGGCTCCGCCCCCTCAGAAGCGTCCCATCCAGCTGGGATTGACCTCCCTGGGTCCCAAGATCGACCAGTCGATCGCGATCGACTTTCTGAGCACCCCTGCCCTATACGGTTCTGGCCCAGTTTACCTTTCCGAACGTATTCTCCCCTATGAATCATCAAGAGCGTTAAGATCGTCTGGAGAGGCCCTGCTCTCAGTCGTGCGTCTGGTGCCCCCCCCCGCTGTGGAACTCCCTCCCTAATGAAATTAGATCTGCCCCCTTCCTCCTGACCTTTAGGAAGCTAGTGAAAACTTGGCTGTGGAATGAGGCTTTTGTAGAATGGTGGCGGAGATCGGTAATCGACTAAAGTCGCTGACCACAATATATGGCAGGGGTGAGCAATTATTTTTTCCAAGGGGCCACACGAGAACCAAAAAATATTGTGGGGGGCTGCACCTAAAGGCGGAACTGCATTCTAATCTACATTATTTATTTATTTATTTACTATATTTACTATATATTACACATCATTAATATTAACATATTAAAACATCAAGAAATATTCATATATTATTAGTATTAATATAATTATTATATTATAGTATATATATATACATAATAATATATTGAAATTATAATATAATATAACATTATATTATATTATTTATTATATTATTATTATTATAAAATAATAATAAAAACCACTAAAATAAAATAAAATTCAAGAAGACAAGGTGTGGACCAAGATGGAATGGCAAAATGGATCCAGCCCAGAGGATGGCAAAGTGGACCCTAAACACACGGGTACTTGTCCAGAACACAGAGAACACACAGTGAGCTGAACCAAGCTGCTAAAGTCAATAAATGAAACAAATCGTATCGATATAATGATGTTCATGCAAAATCAAGGGCTAGTGGGGGCCCCCCCTTTTGTGCCACTCGTGGGGAGAATGCCCCGCTGAGCTAGGTCAAAGGGGTGGCCACGATGGCAAAGTGGACCCAGCCACCGCTGCAGCAGAGGAGAGCAGAGCAGCAGGCGATCGGAGGCTGCAGGCCTCCTCCTGCTCTCGCCCCCAGCCGTTCCCCGTATTGCCATGGTCCTGCCTCAAAGCGGGGGCTGCCATGGGCTGCACCAGGGCAGCGGGAGTTCCTTCCTGCCTTCTCTGGCGGCTCCGGAGTGCCCTCGCGGGGGTGATCCTGGGCTTTGGCCCTCTTGCATGGAGGGTCGCGCGACGGTGGAGTGAGTGAGGGCCCGAGGGTGGAGGCAGCACCAGCTCCGGGCTCTCCGCCTCCTCCTCCTCCTGCCTCCGGCGTGGAGAGGCTCCGGATGGCCAGCATGGGAGCGTCAGTGCCAGCGGCGTGGCGGGGAGGAGCCTTTGGATGACTTCATGTAGCCCCGGATGAGCTGACTGAGGCATTCTGGGAACCGAATTATTTTCGGCTTGTTGTTCTGAATGAACCGTGGTTTCCTGACTCCTATGGCTCCCAGAATGTCTCAGCCAGCTCACCCGGGACTACAGGAAGTCGTCCAAAGCCACAGGAAGTCGTCCAAAGCCACGACGACTTCTCCCTGCCACGCCACCGGCACTGACACTCCCATGCTGGCCATCCGGAGCCTCTCCATGTCGGAGGCATGAGGAAGAGGCGGAGAGCCTGGAGCACTCCAAAGCCACCGCTCCAAAGGAATGTCATGCACGCCAAAGCCGCCGTGATGGGATGGCGGCGGCGGCACCCTTCTTCTTGGCCCTCACGCCCTTCTCCCTGGGCCGGACAGATTCGGCTGCCGGGCCGTAGGCAGGCCCGGATTTCCCATAAGGCCACCCGAGGCCATGGCCTCGGGCGGCACGTTTGGGGGGGCAGCGGATCCGGACCCCCATTTTAAAAAAAATCGCCAAAAAAATTGCCAAAAAAAAGGGCACATGTGCGCCACTTTAGGAGGGAGTGAGGGAGGATCGGCTCCGCTCCTACTCCGCCCCTCCCGCCGGATTGAAGGAAGCAGGGCGGGGCGAGGAGGAGAAAGAGGCGCCCTCCCGCCGCGCGTCCTGCGCGCCGCCCACCCCTTTTTGGCGGGGCTGGCGCGACACAAGGGAGGAGGGGCGGCGGCGGGGCTCCTCTCTGCCTCCCTGGCGACGCCAGGCAGGGAGAAGGAGGCAGAGAGAAGTCGCGCTGCCGGCCCTCCTCCCTTGCGTCGTCACGCCACGCCAGGGAGGAGGCAGAGAGGCGTCGCGCCGCCGCCCCTCCTCCCTTGTGTTGTGCCCGCCCCGCCAAAGGGTGGGGGCGCAGCAGGACGCGCGCGGCGGGAGGCGCCTCTTTCTCCCTCCGCCCTGCTTCCTTCAATCCGGTGAGTAGGGGCGGAGCCGGGGCGGGAGGGGCGGAGCCGGGGCAGGGAGGGGCGGAGCCGGGGGCGGGGAAGGGCGGAGGCAGACCCTTTGGCCTAGGGCGGCAAAAGGGCCTGATCCGGGCCTGGCCGTAGGCTGCCCACCCCTGATATATGGACTGATCTTGGCGAACAGCTTTTTATGTAACTTATTTCATATGTACGTGGTAATTTTATTGTTGATTTTTTTTTTTTTTTTCAGTTTCCCAAAGCAAGCATGTTTAATGGGTTCACAACATGGGTTTATATAGGAAACAGTACACATACATTTGAAAAGCGCGCCCTGAGCCGGCATTCTATTGGAGAATGTCGGCTCCAGCTGATAGTCATTGGGCCGGCCGGTGCGGCAACGAATCAAAGAGCAGCGTCCCTCTTTTTTTTTTTTTTTAAATAATTTTTATTGAAAGTTTTGGTTACATCTGAATAAAAGATAGAAAAGGGTTTTCGGGCTAGGAAAGGTTAAGGGTCGGGGGAAGGAAGGAGGATTAGGGAAGAGAAGGGGTGGGAATAGGAGGTGTTGGGGTAACGGATTGAACCGGGATCCTGCGGGGGAAAACCTCCGGGCAAGGGTAGTGAGATAGGATAGAAAGAAAAGGAAAAGAAGGGGGATTCTTGCTGAGTTCCATCTTCCAGGAGCCCTGGTTTCATTCTGACATATCTAATACAGTTCTTTTTATTCTTTAAAGTGTCACTTCTTTCTTTCTGTTCATCTTCTTTAGTTGTATGTCCATGTCAGGTCTTCTTATGTCCCTTGAAACTATTATCTTTTTACTATTATTTCTATTATCTCTCCTCAGTTTTTTTTAACCCTTCAATTAGGTGATTAGAGTGCCCATGACCATTAGCTAGTATTTGTCGGTTAGGTAGTTAGTTCTGTTCGTTCCTTTTCCCTGAGGTCGTATCTAACCATTTTCTTTAGGGGATTCTGCTTCTCCTTCATCCGCCTCTGGGGGATCATGTTTCCAGAGGCCATAGCTTGTAGTCATCACTGCATGGAGAGGGCATATTTTCTGTAGTTTATCTTTCCCCTCTTCGGCTCTCTTTGTTCCCGTGGCTTTTCTTTTTGTTGAAGTGCTTTCCTGTTCCGTTGGTTTTATTCCTCTTTGGGAGCTGAGGGGGTTCTGCTGGAGGGCAATGTACATCCTAGTCTTGGTGGACAAGCTGACAGCATTCTGTGGCACAGCCCCAGCATTTTTAGCTCTCTGAATGGACTCCAGCTGTTCCCATACTTCTTGCTTTTGCTTTGGTCTATATTTTTCTCTTCTCTCTCCTTCAATTCGCCTTGCATTGCTGATTCCTTTTCCTTGCCATTATCTTTTCCCTTTCCTTCTTCATACTCATTCGTCAGCATAGCGGTCCCTTCTTCAGTTTGTTCATCTCTCCCCCAGTGAGGTTGCTCTGGAACCGCATGCTTGTGCCCCCTAGCATTATTTCCACCTTTTCTAGGATCAGGTCCTGCTTTTGTCCCAGCCTCTGCAACTCTCTCAGAATATCCTTCAGAGACATAGTTGTTTGTCCTGTGTCTGGACTCCTAATCAGAGCTGGCAGTATTATTTAGTGAATGGGCTGCTTGGCTAGATGAAACTTGGCAGGAGAGCAGGATGGGTGCACTGCTCTGTCAAATCCCCTGCCAACTGATTGCTGCTCTTTCCTTACTGCCCTTTGCACCAATCAGCCCTCCCTTTTGCCCAGGCTGATCACTTCTTCCAGGTGCCCTGTTCGGGGCTCTTTCTTTTCCCCTCCTTCGTTTTTGTTTGTTCTTTACTCCTGTCCCTTTCTTCCTCTCTTCTCCTTTTATTTTGTGGCTTTTTCCCCCCCGGGTGCCTCTCCGCTCTGGTCCTCCGCCTCCTGTCCTTTGCTTCCCTTTTCCCTTGGTCAGCGGGTCTCCTTTTCCCCGGGACGATAGGCTTCCTTACCCCCTCCTTCTCCGGTGTTGGTGGAATGGACTGGGCAGTCAGTGATCGCGGGCTCCCGCCCGCTTTACTTCCTGCCTCTTCTCCCCCTTGGTGTCCGCTCCCAATAGAGTCCGGATGTCTTGTTGCCTTCACTTCCTGGCTTCTCCCGCCTTCCCCGCTGGCTGAGTGGGGATTCCCGCCTATACATGGAGGTCTTCTTCTTCAAAGAGGCTTCCTCCCGTTCCTCCTAGGTTGTTGTTTGGTCCGCCATTTTGATGCCTGGTGATGTTACTATTATTTTTCCCCCTGTCGACTCTTATCGTCCTTAATTGTGATGCCGGTGGGAAGGGGAGGAGGGGGCGCGTTCGCTGCCCTTCTCGTGGCTTCTCCCTGTCTGTTTTTGTGTGGTTGGGCCTCTAAATTTGGGGCTTCTTGGGAGGGGGGGGTTTCCCGCCCGTTGTTTGGCTTATCTTCTGTCCCCTCTGTCCCAGGTCTCCCCGTTACTCACTTTGCGTTGTTGGTTTGGGCCGGGCTGGCAGTAATTGCAGGCGTGAGCCTGCTTCCCTCACACCGATCTGCTCACCAGGCTGGGAGGCCACCGGGCTCTCTCCGTCTCCCCCTCTTGAGGAGGGGGCGACTTATAGAGCCAGCGATGGGGTCCCCTGGCTTCGCTGCCTCTTGGCTGATCGACTCAGCCTGAGGTGGGGGCGCGATTCGCCCTCCGATCGGTGATTTCGGTTGATGTCTTGAGGAGCTCTCAAGACACCCGTCCTGCCGCCATCTTTGCCCCGCTCCCTCCCCATTTTATTGTTGATTTATGATGTTGCAAAATTTTAATGTTAGCATTGTATTCTTGTTGTCGGCCGGTCTGAGTCGGCCCTCTACGGAGGTCGAGAAGTTCGGGATATAAAAGTTTTAAATACATAAATACATACATACATACATACATACATAAATAAGTATGGTGGTGATGGTGGTGGCTGGGGGCATCCTCCTCCTCCTTAACAATTCCTATCGGCTGTTAGGAATTGTGAGAGTCGAAGCCCAGAACCCCCGGAGGGAGAGACAAAATTTGCCCATGCCTGATTTACGTGGAAATGCGCTCCTTTAGCGATACCATTCCAATCTTTGCCGGCTGTTTTGCCTAGGAGGCCAAATCCTTCCTGGAAGAGCTGAGCGTCCAGAAAGGGGAACTCAATGCCCAGCTGAGTGAGAGAAGAGCCCAGCTGTCTCTGATGACGCAAGCCGTCCCCAAAGAGGAAGAGAAGCTGCAGGGAGTCCTGGACCTGCTGGCAAAGCATAAGACAGGTTTGACCTTAGACACGACTATGTTGTTTGCACTGACTGTGGGAAACAACTACAAACGAATGTGCTAACTGCTCAGAAAGGTGTAAGAGAAAGGAGAGCAAAAAAGAAAAACACTACCTTTGCCATGGCAGCCAGTGCTGAGGAAAGCAAGGGGTTGTAGTCCAGGATTGTTGTGACAAACAAATATAGATAAGTGTGTAACGCTGCTGCTTACAGCTAGTGTCAATTTATGTAATGATTCGAACTCAAAACTGTGACAGGGTCGTTGCCACCAAATTATGTGAGGAATCTTTTGCCACCAGTTTATGTGAAGATCTTTTTCTTCAATCTAACTGTGGAGAACTGTGGCAGGGCCGGCTATCCCACCTATTTATGGGAAGCCTCCTTACTTACCTTTGCCACCAGTGAGTAATTCTTGACCAATTACTCACTTACCAATCGCTGCCACCGAATTATGTGACCACCTGATGTTTCTAAAGCTTGCACCAAAAAGAGTTCACAGAGGGAGATTTTTGAATAAAGAACTTTAACTGTTAACAAGGTTCCAAGCATGGAGGTTTCAAAGTACACAGAGCTTAGGTGGTTACAATATCTCTTTAGAGGCACAGGTCTTACGGTTACTAAGTTTCTAAACACAATGTTTGATTGTATTTCTTCAAACGCTAACTCAATAATATTATAGATCAGTGGTTCTCAACCTGTGGGTCCCCAGATGTTTTGGCCTCCAACTCCCAGAAACCCTAACAGCTGGTAAACTGGCTCGGAATTCTGGGAGTTGTAGGCCAAAACACCTGGGGACCCACAGGTTGAGAACCACTGTTATAGATATTCTGCCCCAATAGGCTTTCTATCTATTTTCTAGGTTAGCTTTCCGGCCTAACCTACAAACAGCGGTTCCTTTAGGCTTTCTAAACCTAACTGCCTTTCTGCAGTATCAAAACACAGCCTTTTTTGTTTTCCTCAGAAAAAGACAACAGCAGCTTCTCAAACTGCCACCAGCTAGTCTAACCACTCCTGACTAACTGAAGAATTTCAAACCTGGACATTCTAAAGCTAGTGTTAGGCTCCGCCTCCTGTTGCTATAGCAACGGAACTTCTCAGAGGTTGTTCACTGTAATATTCCCCGTTAACCCTTTGTGGTCTGTCTAACATTTAATCATCTAACACAATACAAATGTAATAATACAAACCACACATCTATATATATAAAAAGAGAGTGATCGTGGTACCCGGCAAATAGGCGCGAAAACTACATGTCCCACACACACAAAAATCACAAGGCCACTGATCCATACCCCTGGGTTCCTATAGGGCCCACAAAAACACCCCAAAACACAACGCAACCCCCACAAAAACACCCCCGAAAAACAACATTTTCACGCATGCGCAAATGGCGGCGGACGCGGCGGCAGCTAAGACTCCACGCAACTCCTCCTCCAACGCACCCACCCCACCTCCACGCGCCAACACATTGCCACCAACCCGGACACGACATGCCTCTCACCCGCTGCCTGAACCCAACCGCGCCGCCGCCGCCGTGCACCCCTTCTCCGCAACGTCCAAGCCGCTCCTCAACCCGGGACACGAGCCTGCAACCTTGGCCGCCTTCTCAACCGCCTCCTTACCCTTCCTCACCGGCTGCCATCCGGTTCTGGACCCGGCACACACCATCGCCTCCTCGCCCTTCTCCGCCGCCTCTTAGCCGGCCCAAAACACGGGCTGCGCAGGAAGCACCGGGATGAGGACCGCCTTGCAAGCGGCGGAGGCCAGGAGCAGAAGGCCGAAGACGCAACACCACGACCCGGGTCCAAAAAAGGATGACAGCCGCCGAGGAAACCCAAGAACACGGCGGAGAAAGCGCCCAAGGAGGTGCGCACGCGACCCGACTCCATGGGGCGGCTGCAAGACACAGAACTACACCTCCCAGAAGGCTCCGCGCCACTCACTGGGAAAGAGGAGCAGAGCCTTCTGGGAAGTGTAGTCCCATAGCCGTACCCTCCTCCTCCTCCGTCCCCCAGCCACTTCTGTATCCAGAACTAAAAGACACCGCCTTCCACGCCTCCTCCACCACCTCCTCGGCCTCCCTCCGCCGTGCGGGAGACACCTTACCCCGAATCAAGACATGGGGCAACCGGCCTCCTGGCCAAGGTCCTCCTTCGACCCCCCTCCACAAGGGAGGAGGCGAAGGGGGGCGGACATGGAAGAGGCGGACATAAAACACATATACATACACACACACCAATATAAACACACATAAACAAAGACTTCCTCCAATCTCCTAAATAGGGCACAGCAACGCGTGCCGGGTTCAGCTAGTTTAACCATAAAATAAAGATAAAACCCTCAATACACATAGTGACCTCATTACAAAGTGTTTAAAATCAATAATAATAATAACAACAATAACCTTTATATTCTGCTTTATCTCTCTGAGAGGGCTGAGGCAGATTACAGAACACATATATGGCAAACATTCAATGCCGTCATACAATTAACAAGGACAGACAATACATTAACAGAGGTAAAGGCTTCCCATATTTTTCCATCTCCATCATCTGGAGGCTGTGCTTGACTCCAGCCACAGGGAGATGCTGTCACTCCATCTTCCATGCTGAGGACCTTTGTTGTCCGTAGATATCCTCCCGACCAAATTGCCGGCATGTACTTATGGGCATTTTTTGTTCCCTTCCCGCTTAAAGCGGTGCCTATTTATCTACTCACATTGCTGTTTTTGATCTGCTAAGTGTGGTGAAGTCATATTTATTTGTTGCAGGTTGTAAATGTAGTTGATATTTATGTATATGTAAGTATTTTGTAAGGGTGAAACTTCGCTAACCCTAAGGGGTTAACAGTAAAATTATCTAGCAGAGCTTCCAAGAACCTCCGTTACCATGGAAACTGGAGGCTCAGCCTGCAGATGGCTTTAGAATCCTCGAATTCAAATATTTCAGTTGGTGACTAACTGCCAACGCAGAAGGATGTGTGAGAGAATTAGGGAGTCTGTTTAGCTAGCTTTCAGCGTTTTAAAAGATTCTGGGTTTAATCTAAGCCTGACTCTACTCTGGGGAAAGGGTAGTGTAGGTGTGTAACCTGCTAAGGAAGCAGTGGCTGTTAATGACCAGCAGAGTGTGTGTAAACTGCTGAGTTATTAGTGCTAAGGAGAGCAGTGGCTTTGTGTTAGACCAGTGCTGTCCGACTTCTACTGGACCTAGGGCCGAACTTCCAGTCACTGAAGACCTCCGCCCCCCCCCTGGCCCTGCCCCGCCCCACCCCCGCCACGCCCCCGGCCCCTCCTCCTAAAGTGTCACGCCAGCCTCAGAAGCGGCGATTTAGAGCTGAGGCTGGCGTGACTTTAGGAGGGAAGGCAAAGCCAAGGGAGTCCTCCGTGGCTTCTCCCTCCCTCCTAAAGTGTCATGCCAGCCTCCTCCTCTGTTCTGCCTCTCCCACCGGCGCACCGCTCAGGGCGCCGGTGGGAGAGGCAGGCAGAGGAGAAGCCGTGCCTAAAGAGGAGGAAGGCAAGCGCTTGCTTTCCTTCTCTTTAGGCACGCCTCCTCCCTCTGTTCTGCCTCTCCCCCCGGCGCACCGATCAGGGCGCCGGTGGGAGAGACAGAACGGGAGAAGGCAGGCCTAAAGAGGAGGAAGGCAAGCGCTTGCCTTCCTCCTCTTTAGGCACGCCTCCTCCCTCCCTGGCTCCTCCTCCCTGCACCGCCCCTTGTCCCTCTCTCACTGGCGCCGATGCAAACCGGTTTGCATCGGCGCCGGCGAGAGAGGGACGAAGAGGGCGGTGCAGGGAGGAGGAGCTGGCTCCCTTCCTTCTCCCTGCCCCGCCTCTCCCTCCCTCCCCTCGCCCCTGCGATCTCGCAGCGGCGGCACGGAGAGAGGGACGGAGGGCGGTGCAGGAGGAGGAGAGCTGGCTCACTTCCTCCGCCCTGCCCCGCCTTTCCCCCCCCCCCCCCGGCCGTCATTTTTTTTTAAAAAAATTAAATTTAAAAATGGTGGCCGGGGGCATAGCGGGGGTCGTGTCCAACAGGCTGGGGGGCCGTGTACGGCCCCGGGGCCGGCAGTTGGACAGCCCTGTTAGACTGTATCTCCATAGATACATATCTTGTAACCTTAAGAAAGTACCTCTGAGTAGATTGTAACCACCTAAGCTCTGTGAACTCTTGAAACCTCCAAGCCCGAAACACTGTTTAAATAAACTTGATAATTCTTCGTTAAAAACATCTCTTCCGGTGATTCTTTCTCCCACAAGCCTTGAAAACACCACTTTCTTAATGGGTAGCCAAACACAGTAAATTAATGGTGGCAGCAAGTGAAAATTAGAGTGATCCTCACAAAGTGGACGCACGCTGTAAGCTGCATCTTCACACTAGGTGATCAGAAGTTGGGCTGACGGCAGAAGCTCACCCTGATCCAGTCTTGAACTGCCAACCTTTCTATCAGCAAGATTTTCTTCAGCTGCCAGTTTAACCCGCTGTGCTAAAGCCTGGCCCACTTTATTTATTTTATTTATTATTTTATTTATTATTCCGACTTGTATACCGCCACTCCCCGGAGTTATATAAATGTATATAACTCCCCGTTTCGTAATTGCACCTCCAACAATTTTGTAGATTGTGTCTACTGTAATAACTCCATCAATTCAATAAAGTGTATAAATCACTTGTTTTATAAAAGTAGTCAATAGGTCATATCACAGATATAGTGCAAAGTGCAGGTCAATTCATTTAAATATACATAATCACATTCATATTGTTCATATCATAACATCAATATTCATAGTATGCATATCATCACATCCTCCTCCTCCTGCTTCCCGGCGCCACTGGTGTCCCGATCGCCCGCGGCGGGGGGAAGGAGGGAGAAATCTCCCCTCCTCCTCCTTTCCCTGCGGCGATCGGGACACCGGCTGCGCCGGAAGGGCGGAGGGAGAGCGAGGGGACGGGCCTCCTCCTCCTTCCCGGCGCCACTGGTGTCCCAATCGCCGTGGCGGCGGGGGGAAGGAGGAGGAATCCTCCCTCCTCCTCCTCTTTCCCTGCGGCGATCGGGACACCGGCTGCGCCGGAAGGGCGGGAGGAGGAGCGAGGGACGGGCCTCCTCCTCCTTCCCGGCGCCACTGGTGTCCCAATCGCCGTGGCGGCGGGGGAAGGAGGAGGAATCCTCCCTCCTCCTCCTCTTTCCCCGCGGCGATCGGGACACCGGCTGCGCCGGAAGGGCGGGAGGGAGCGAGGGGCGGGCCTCCTCCTCCTTCCCGGCGCCACTGGTGTCCCAATCGCCGCCGCGGGGGAAGGAGGAGGAATCCTCCTCCTCCTCCTCATTCCCGCGGCGATCGGGACACCGGCTGCGCCGGGAAGGGCGGGAGGGAGCGAGGGGACGGGCCTCCTCCTCCTTCCCGGCGCCACTGGTGTCCCAATCGCCGTGGCGGTGGGGGGAAGGAGGAGGAGGAATCCTCCCTCCTCCTCTTTCCCCGCGGTGATCGGGGACCGGCTGCGCCGGGAGGGGGCGGGCCTCCTTCCCGGCGCCGCTGGTGTCCCAATCGCCGTGGCGGTGGGGGGAAGGAGGAGGAGGAATCCTCCCTCCTCCTCTTTCCCCGCGGTGATCGGGAGACCGGCTGCGCCGGGAAGGGCGGGAGGGAGCGAGGGGGCGGGCCTCCTCCTCCTTCCCGGCGCCGCTGGTGTCCCAATCGCCGTGGCGGTGGGGGGAAGGAGGAGGAGGAATCCTCCCTCCTCCTCTTTCCCCGCGGTGATCGGGAGACCGGCTGCGCCGGGAAGGGCGGGAGGGAGCGGGGGGCGGGCCTCCTCCTTCCCGGCGCCGCTGGTGTCCCCATCGCCGTAGCGCTGGGGTGAAGGAGGAGGAGGAATCCTCCCTCCTCCTACTCTTTCCCCCGGCGCCGCGGGTGGGACACCGGCTGCGCCGGAAGGGCGGGAGAGAGCGAGGGGCGGGCCTCCTCCTCCTTCCCGGCGCCGCTGGTGTCCCAATTGCCGCGGCGGTGGGGGAAGGAGGAGGCGGAATCCTCCCTCCTCCTCTTCTTTCCCCCGCGCCGCGGCGAGGTGGGACACCGGCTGCGCCCGGGAGGGGCGGAGGGGAGCGAGGCGGGCCTCCTCCTTCCCGGCGCCGCTGGTGTCCCGCTCGCTGCGGCGGGGGGGACGGAGGAGGAGGAGGAATCTTTAGCAGGAAGGGCGAAGCCATGGAGGGCTCCCCTTGGCTTCGCCCTTCCTGCTAAAGTGTCAATAGCCTCAGAAACGGGCAAATTCGCCCGCTTCTGCCGCCCGGCATGACACTTTAGGAGGAGGGGCGGGGCCAAGGGCGGGGCCGTGGGCGGCCCCCCAGGTCATCAGTGACCTGAATTCCGGCCCTTGGCCGGTTAGAAGTTGGACAGCCCTGCTATACCACAACCGGGTTTGATATTTACCCTTAGGTGGGACTACTGGTTATTTTGATGGTTTCTTTAAAGTTATGCTAGTACCTTGCCTCATAATGAATTATGAATCAAATCAATGTGATGATATGCATACTATGAATATTGATGTTATGATATGAACAGTATGAATGTGATTATGTATATTTAAATGAATTGACCTGCACTTTGCACTATATCTGTGATATGATCTAGTGACTACTTTTATAAAACAAGTGATTTATACACTTTATTGAATTTATTTATTATTATTATTATTTATTTATTATTTCGCATTTGTCTGTCGCCCCCCCAATGGCTCGGGCGACTTACAACAGTTCTTAAAATACAATTGTCAGATAACTCATAAACCACAGAATTGATACTGTTTCTTAATTAGCTTCTATTACGTGTTTACAATACTGCTGGTATTATAGCCTTACTCTGTGTTTTTAATTTTTACTGTAATAACTCGACATTATTGGAGGTTAATTTACTCCAACTGACAGTAACCCATCCAGACGTTTTGTGTTGGTTTTAACCAGAGAGGGCATAAAATGGCCTATATTTCATGTAATTTGGTTGTCGTCTTTAGCACTTACATCGGGTTTTATCTCATTGATTCACAGAACTCAAGAATGTTCTGGAAACATTGCAGTTAAAGAACAGGGAACTCGAAGACCTAGATCTCTGCTGCAGCCAAAAAGCAGAAGAATTGGAAAAAATGCAGGTTGCCGTCCTGGAGGTGAGGAATGTAGAGTTTTTGCAAGATTCTACGACTTAGGAAACCCTGGGTTGCTGTGAGTTTTCCAGGCTGTCTGGCCCTGTTCCAGAAGCATTCTCTCCTGGCGTTTCGCCCACATCTGTGGCGGGCATCCCAAGAGGTTGTGAGGCCTGTTGGAAACTAAGCAAGTGGAGTTTATATTTCATTTCATTTCAATTCCATTTATTATTTGACGAGTCGCTCTCCACCGGAGTCCTCCGAGCGACTTACACAGCAATAAAGCAACAAGCATATCAACAATAACCTCACATTTAACCCTATCCCTATAGAATAATTCTCCCCCACTACTACTGTGTTTCCCGAAAGTAAGACAGCGTCTTACTTTCTTTTGACCCAAAATCCCCACTCGGGCTTACTTTCGAGTGCGGCTTACATTAGCCGACGGTACCCCGAAAGTAAGGCGACCGATCGGTCGCCCTGCAGCCTCCGTTGCGGGGAAGGAAAAAGGGGCGGCTGAGGGCTCCCCATTGCGCCTGTCTTCCCCGCAACGGAGCCTGCAGGGCGACTCAATCATTTCCCTGCAGGCTCCGTTGCGGGAAGGGAAGACAGGCGCAATGGGAGCCCTCAGCCGCCCCTTTTCCCTTCCCGCAGAGGAGCCTGCAGGAGATCGATCTCCCTGCAAGCTCCGTTGCGGGGAAGGAAAGAGGGGCGGAAGAGGGAGGGGGCCGGAACCGGCGAGAGGGGCGAGCCGGGCGGCGGCGAAAAGCGCCTGGCTGCCGTGCGGGCGGGACTTCCGCCGGCGCCTTCTCCCTCTCGCCGGATCCGCCCCCTCCCTTCAGTGAAGGGAGGGGGCGGATCCGGCGAGAGGGAGAAGGCGCCGGTGGAAGTCCCCCCAGGGCGACTCAGGCGCTTTCGCCGCCCCAATTCCCGTTTGGTCTTGTGGCGGGCGGGGGCGGGGCGGGCGGCGGGGAAAGACGCCTGAGCCGCCGTGCGGGGCGGGACTTCCGGCGGCACTTTCTTCCCTCTCGCCGGCGGCGGCTCCGCCCCTCCTCCCTTCACTGAAGGGAGGGGGCGGAACCGGCGAGAGGGAGAAGGCGCTGCTGGGAGGAAGAGGAGGATGGAAGGCGCCGCTGGAAAGAAGAGGAGGACGAGGAGGAGGATTCGGGCCCAGCCAAGCCAGCCAAGACATGCCGCCCGAGGTCGTCTTACTTTCGAGTACGGCTTATATAAGCCGACCCCTCTGACACCCCGATACGTCTTACAATCGGGGTGTCATACTTCGGGAAACACGGTATATGATTCCATGTTATGAATCTCTCCCTTAAAGATGTCTGCTCCACTTCTATCTCAGCCTGGGTTTTTAATATTTTAATATTTTATCTTATACACTGTGTCTGAATGATTTTATTTTTGTTGTACTGTTTTATATTGTTTGGTGCACTTTTTGATTTTTTTGCCTCATTGTGTTGTTGTTTGTACTTTGTTTTGTATTGTTTCATGGTATGTTACGTTGGGCTTGGCCTCATGTAAGCCGCCCCGAGTCCCCGCTGGGGAGATGGTGGCAGGGTATAAATAAAGATGATGATGATGATTAGCTGAGGACCCGGCGGTGCCCAGGTTAATTGAGAAAGGCATTGTGTGGCAAGGTTGGTCTTGTATTAGTTGGTTATGTGGCTTGCAGTGGTCTCTGGAAGTTAGTGAGGGTACTGCGAGTCCCATCGTCCATGGTCCATCCTTCTCCAAACTGCAGCAGGATGTAGAGTGGGTCATGGGGGTTATGTGTGCCAAGTGTGGTCTTGATCAGTCATTTGATTAGGTTTGCAGCAGTCTTGGATAGTTAGGGAAGGTACTGGAAGTCCCAACATCCATGGTCTTCCCTCCTCCCAACTGCAGCAGGATGTAGAGTGGGTCATGGGGGTTATGTGTGCCAAGTGTGGTCTTGATCAGTCATTGGATGAGGGTTGCAGCGGTCTCTGGAGGTGAGGGAAGGAAGTGGAAGTCCCATCATCCATGGTCCCCCGTTCTCCAAACGGCACCAGGATGTAGAGTGGGTCATGGGGGCTCTGTGTGCCAAGTGTGGTCTTGATCAGTCATTGGATGAGAGTGGCAGCGGTCTCAGAAAGTGAGTGAAGGTACTGCAACTCCCATCATCCATGTTCCGTCCCACTCAAAATTGCACCAGGATGTAGAGTGGGTCATGGGTACTCTGTGTGCCAAGTTTGGGCCTGGTCTGTGATTTGTAGGGGCTGCAATGTTCTGTGGGAAATGATTTGGGTGAAGGTATTGCAAATCCCATCATTTGTGAGCCATCCTGCCGTAAACCGCAGCAGGTTTGTAAAGTGGGCCAGTGGGCCTCTGTGTGGCAAGTTTGGTCCTGATTCGTCATTGGTGTGGGCCACAGTGCTCTAAGGAAGTGAATTAAAGTACTGCAAGTCCCATCATCCATGGTCCATCCTCCCTCAAACTGCACCAGGATGTAGGGTGCATCTTGGGGGGGGGGGGGTCTGTGTGCCAAGTTTGGTCTTGTTCCGTCATTGTTGGAGGCCTAGTCAGGAAAAGTTGTGGAAGCCTAACAATATCCCATGAGCTGAGGCCTAGTCAGGAAAGTCAAGTTAAGGAAGCCGTACTGTCAATTTTGGGCCTGGTCTGTGATTTATAGGGGCTACAGTGCTGTTTTTGAAGTGAATCAGGTGAAGGTACTGCAAATCCCATCATTTGTGGCCCATCCTGCCCTAAACCACACCAGGTTGTGAAGTGGGCCATTGGGCCCCTGCGGGCCAAGTTTGGTCCTGATCCGTCATTGGTGTGGGCCGCAGTGACTGACTGCCTGAGGCCTTTCCCTTTTCCCTCTGCGCCATCTTAGAATGTTGGTATGTAGATGGCCAATCGGAGTCCTTTATGCAAATACTCCCTTAGTGGCAACCAATCCCCTCTGTCTGGTGACTTAGAATGTTGGAGTTCTGAGGCTGGCCAATCAGAGTCCTTTATGCAAATAATCCCACAGTGGCAACCAATCGAAATGCTGCCACATATTCCTCCGCACCTCCGCCTGCAAACACTGACTTTTATTATATACATAGACTAGCTGTACCCGGCACGCGTTGCTGTGCCCTTTTTAGGAGATGTGAGAAAGTCCAATCATCCACGGTGTGCCCTCCTCTAAACTGCAGTTGGATGGAGTGTGGGTCATGGGGGGCATGGTGTGCCAAGTTAGGTCTTTATTGGTATTGGTTCTGGGCCACAGTGGTCTGTGGGGAATGATGGGTTTTGAAGTACTACAAATCCCATTTTCCATGTTGGTACTTCAAGTCCCATCATGCATGGTCAGGGCTCTGTGTGCCAAGGTAGGTTACTGTAAATTCAGGCCATACACAATGTCCCATGAGCTGAGGCCTAGTTAGGAACAGCAAGTTAATGAAGCCTTACTGTCAATTCAGGCCATACACAATGTCCAATGAGCTGAGGCCTAGTCGGGAGAATCAAGTTAATGAAGCCTTACTGTCAATTCAGAGCGTAAACAGCTTCCCAGTAAGTGAGGGCTAGTTAGGGAAATCAAGTTAATGAAGCCTTACTGTCAATTTTGGACGTGGTCTGTGATTTTTCGGTTGGAAGTGATTTGGGTGTTTGTGTTGGGGATTGGCAGTTTATTATGGATCGGAATTTTCACGTTGGCTGGCCAGTGCAGCAGTTATGCAAATCCGCCCTTATTGGCAGCCAGTCATGTTGTTCAGAATGTAGAGGCTGGGTGAGTCTTTGGCTGCCCCGGAGGATGCTGGTAAATGTAGTTTTATTTTTACTCATTTTGGGGGCCTTTTAGGTTTTGGGGGAAAGTTTCTTTGCTACAAACGTACCTTGCTTGAGGCCTATTTCTGTTGGCAAGTATTGTGTGTCTGCGTTGTATGGTTTCTTTGTTTGAGGTATATATCACATGACGTGAACCCATTCATATAATAGATAGATAATTATTATATGTTTGGAACCATGGAAAGAATCAGAAGTGCCAGCCTATGAATGCTTTCAGTAATATGGGAAAGTGATATTGTTATGTGATATGAGCCATGGAGAAAACGTCGTGAACATGGAATGAATTTTTTTTTAATCCCGTGTTTTTATTTGACTCCAATCCATGTGTTGGGTAGGAGCAACTAGAATGGGAGCGCCTGCAGCGAGTGTCACAGCAACAGCGCGGGGAAGCCGAGGACCAGAGGCTGCTTCTCGAGAGGACACTCCAAGATGCCGAGAACTTGCACCCTCAGCTCTGCAGCCTCCAGAAGAGCATCCGGGCCCTGAGTGGCGAGAAGCAGCAGCTGGAAGAACACTGCCGGAGCCTGGAGGAGAAACTGGCCCAAACCAGAAGGTAGAACGGAAAAAAAATGCTACCGTGTTTCCCCGATAGTAAGACACCCCCGATTGTAAGACGTATCGGGGGTGTCAGGGTCGGCTAATATAAGCCGTACCCAGTAAGCTGTACCACGTTGCCACGCCGCGGCCGCGCCGCCACAACCGCCCCATCGGCGCGGCACACCTCCGCGGCGCACCTTTCTGCCAGGCCTCCAAGGATGGGAGGGGAAGAGAGCAGAGGCGTGGCGAGCGGCGGCGCGTCACTCTGACGGCGCCGCTTCGCCCCGCCTCCTGCTCTTTTCTCCCTCCCTTCCTTCGTCCAAGGAAGGGAGGGGGAAGAGAGCAAGAGGCGTGGCGGCGTCGCGCGTCAGAGACGTGCCGCCGCCGCCACACCTCTTGCTCTTTTCTCCCTCCTTCCTTCGTCCAAGGAAGGGAGGGGAAGAGGCAAGAGGCGTGGCGAGCGTCGCCGCGTCAGAGAGAGTGACGCCGCCGCCGCCACGCCTCTTGCTCTTTTCTCCCTCCCTTCCTTAGTCCAGAAAGGAGGGGGAAGAGAGCAAGAGGCGTGGCGAGCGGCACCGCGGCAGAGATACACACTGAAAGACTGTGCAAATATCTCTGTATAATCAATAAACGAAGTACAATTGACCCTGTAATGGTTAATGTACATATACAGTTTGTATGATACATATACACCACAATAGGTATTCAGGTATATAAAAGCAACCTCGCAACATGGAATCCAAAATAAACACAGTGGAAAACAGTTCTGGAGTTCTTGAGGTATGGGGGGAACGGCTGGGGAGGGGATACAATGTAACACAAATGCGAGCCTCTATGGCAGTGGTTCTCAACCTGGGGGTCGCGACCCCCAGGGGGGTCGCGGAACCATTTTCGGGGGGTCACGAAGGTGCCTCGGTTGGCCCCGCCCCTTCAGCCTGCTCAAAATTCTCTCCCCTTTATTATTTAACATCTATGTCCGACCACTTGCCCGGTTGGCACGCAGCTTCGGGCTGGAGTGTCACCAGTATGCAGATGACACCCAGCTCATTCTGGGGATGGAGGGCCAGCCTGACTCCGTACCCGATAATTTCCATCACTGCCTTGAGGCCGTCACTGGATGGCTGCGAGCCAGTAGGTTGAAGGTGAATCGGACAAGACGGAGATCCTGTGGCTGGGCCGTCCGGGCACAGGGGATCCGCCTTCCGACCCTGGACGGGGCAACACTCCACCCGTCCCGTCGGTGAAGAGCCTAGGAGTCACGCTTGACTCCGAGCTGTCGATGGAGAAGCATATCTCCATCGTCAGCGGGAGTGGCCTTCTACCACCTCCGACAGGCGAGGAGGCGGGCTCCCTACCTGTCCCGTCATGACCTCGCCACAGGGGTCCAAGCCACGGTCATCTCAAGACTAGACTACTTTAAGGCCCTCGCCATCGGCCTTCCCTTGTCGGTGATCCGGAAGCTCAAGCTGGTGCAGAAACGCAGCAGCACGGCTGGTGGCAGGTTCTCCATCTCGCTGCCACATCACGCCTGTGCTGCGCAAACTGCACTGGCTTCCGGATCACCTTCAAGGTGTTGGTTTTAACCTTTAAGGCCTTGAATGGTCTGGGGCCAGTGTATCTAAGGGACCGCCTCTCCCATTACAGTCCTCCACGACCACTGCGATCCGAGTCCCAAAACCTCCTGGTGGTGCCCAGTCGGCGATCTGTTCATCTGACCTCAACGCAGAGGAGGGCATTCAGTGCCGCCGCGCCGGTGCTGTGGAATGCTCTTCCCCCACAGTCCGAGCGCAGGCCGATCTGCTAACGTTTCGCAGGGCCTACAAGACCCTCCTCTTCACCCAGGCGTTCGGTGCTTAGGTTTATGTATATAAACCGTGCCCAAACCATGCTTGCGCGCTGGTTACAGCAATTTTACTATGCTTTGTTTTACCCTGATTTTACTTGTTCTGCGACTCTCACAATGTGAGTCGCCCTGAGCCTACGGGAAAGGGCAGCTAATAAGTCGAAGAAATAAATAAATAAATAAAATGGCTGCCGGCCCCTGTGCCGGGGAAACAGCCAGGCAGTCCAGGTCCGCTCCTCCTCCTCCTGTCCCCACAGGGCTGCAGGGAGTCAGGAGGAGGAAGAGGAGCTTAGAAGCAAAGGCCCTCCTCGCCCCCTGGCGAGCTCAGCAGGGCTCCTTTGCGCAAGGCCTTGTGCGTCGCCTGCCTCGCGCTCCCGCCGGCCGGCAACGGCGCATGGGAGGCGAAGGCTTGCATGGGCAGAAGGTCAGGCTAGGTGGCCTTTAGGTGCAGAGGGAGGGAGGGCGAAGGGCCCCCGCTGCCCTCCTCCCTGCCTTCCCTGCAGGCTGCAAGGCAGGCAGAGCACCGGGGGGGGGGGGGGGGGAACCGGCGCGAAAAGGCAGTGTGTGTATGTATGGGAGGGTGGAGTGAAGGGCCCATTGCTCTTTCTTCCCATGAGCCTTGGGGACTGGAGCCGCATGCAGGGTCTCCCCAGGAGGAGGAGGGAGAGAGGGAAGGTGCTGGTGCCCTTTTCTTTCAAGTCCTTTTGACTTCCTCTCCGCTCCCCTTTCCCTGAAACCCTCTGGCGGGGGCAGAGACCTGGCTGGGTTGCTGTGAGTTTTTCCCTTCCTTACCAATATGCCCCCGATGACAAATGCCCCTTTTTTTTCCCCAGGGCGCAGGATTCCCTTCCTTCCCCCCGTTCAATTCCTTCCCTTTGTTCTCCCCCCCCCCCTTTTCTCCTTGCTTCCTTCCTTTTTTCCTTCCTTGCTTACATCTTTCCGCCAGTTCCCTCCCTCCCCTCCCCAGGCTGCCTAAACCAGGTTGCAGCCCCTGTGTGTACTCTGCAGCCAGCCACCCTGGCGTTGGGGAACGGGGAAGGGAGAGAAAGGGAGGCTGCTTTTGCTGCCCCCCCCCCCCTCCTCCTCTTCTTCCTTCGTGTTCTGCTTTTGTTTTTGGGAGGAAGGAAGGCATGAGGAAGGGAGCGAAGCCGCCGGGCGCTGCTGTCTTCTGTGGCACCCCAGAGTTGAAAGAGGAAGGGTGCCTCTCCAGGTGACCTTAGCCCAGGCCTGGGCAAACTTGGACCTTCCAGGTGGTTTGGACTTCCACTCCCACAATTCCTAACTGCCTACCGGCTGTTAGGAGTTATGGAGTTGAAGTCAGACACCTGGAGGGCTTAAGTATCATGTTTGTGATTTATCACTATGCTTTAATTATATTCAATTTGTAACAATGACAATACACCATATATATCAGATATTTATATTACTGGGCTGCTGTGAGTTTTCCAGAACCATTCCCTCCTGACTGCACTTATGGCCGGCATCCTCAGAGATTCTTGGGATCTGTTGGAAACTAGGCAAGGGAGGTTTTATATCTGTGGAATGGTGTCCAGGGTGAGGAAAAAAACTCTTGTCTGTTGGAAGCAAGTTGGAATTAATCACCTTGATTAGCATTGCAAAGCTTTGCAGCTTCAAAGCCTGGCAGACTCCTGCCTGGGGGAGATGTTAGCTGGCCTTGATTGTTTCGTGCCTGGAATTCCCCTGTTTTCAGAGTGTTTTTTTCCCTCACTGTTCTGATTTTAGAGTTTTTAATACTGGTAGCCAGATTTTGTTCATGTTCATGATTTCCTCCTTTCTGTTGAAAATTTCCATGTGCTTCATGTGGCTTCTGTGTGTTGTCTGACATGGTGGTTGTTAGAGTGGCCAAGCATTTCTGTATTCTCAAATAATATTCTGTGTCCAGGTTGGTTCATCAAGTTCTCTGCTATGGCTGAGTACTCTGGTTGAATTAGTCTGTTGTGCTTTTCATGTTCCTTGACTAATGTTTGGGTGCTGTGTTTGGCGGTCCCTATGTATATTTGCCCACAGCTTGGCGGTCCCTATGTAGATTTGTCCTGCAGGACCTCTGCAGGAGTCTATTGCAGTGTTTCTCAACCAGTGTGCCGTGGCACACTAGTGTGCCGTGAGTGATCATCAGGTGTGCCGTGAGAAAAGCTCTCTGCCCCCCTTCCTTCCCCCCCTCCTGCCGAACTCCTGTTGCTTGGGAGAGGAGGAGGAAGGGACGGGCGGCGAAAGAAAAGAAGGACCGGGCACTGCCTCCTTCGGCCGTTTCCCCAACCAGCCTCAATCTGCCATGACTCCCGCCATGACTCTTGCCCCTTGCTTGTTGAAGCCGCGTGGAGGAGGAGCCCCCTACTGAAGCCCGTCGACCGCTCATGCTCCTCCTCTGTGAGAGAGCTGAAGCCGGGGGGGGGGGAGCATGACGCAGCCTGGCTCTGCCCCCTCCCCCCCCGGCTTCAGCACTCCCACAGCTTCTCCAGTCTTGAGGGGGCAGTGCCAAGCCAGTGGTGGCAGAGCCAGCACAATGCTGGCTTGCCCCCTCAAAGCTGGCAAAGCTGTGGGAGAACTGAAACCGGGGGGAGGGGGCGAGGCATGGCGCGGCCTGGCTCCGCCCCCTCCCCCGGCTTCAGCACTCCCACAGCTTCGCCAGCCTTGAGAGGCAGTGCCAAGCCAGTGGTGGCAGAGCCAGCACAATGCTGGCTTGGCACTGCCCCCTCAAGGCTGGCAAAGCTGTGGGAGAACTGAAGCCGGGGGGAGGGGGTGAGGCATGGCGCGGCCTGGCTCCGCCCCTCCCCCAGCTTCAGCACTCCCACAGCTTCACCAGCCTTGAGGGGCAGTGCCAAGCCAGTGGTGGCAGAGCCAGCACAATGCTGGCTTGGCACTGCCCCTCAAGGCTGGCAAAGCTGTGGGAGAACTGAAGCCAGGGGAGGGGCGGGCATGGTGTGGCCTGGCTCCTCCCGGCCCGGCATTCCCAGCAGCTGCTCCCAGCAGCTCACCATCCCCCTGCCATTCTTTACTGTGTTACAGTGTCATTTTGTGTCATTTTGGTTGGTGGTATGCCCCCGGATTTTTTTAATGTTAAAAGTGTTCCGTGGCTCAAAAAAGGTTGGGAAACACTGGTCTATTGTACACCATGCAGCTGGTGACAATTCTACACAGGGATTGCCAAAAGCAGCATTCCCCAAAACATGAATCAAGGAACATGAAAGGCACTGCAGACTGATTCAGCCAGAGAACTCAGCCATAGCAGCACACTTGATAAATAATGGAATTTAATATTAAATAATTAAATAAAATAATTAGTAATAAAATAAGTAGCAACGAAATTAATTTTATGGTTGGGGGTCACCTCATCTTAAGGAACTGGATTTAGGGGTCACGGCATTAGAAAGGTTGAGAACCACTGCTCTATGGCAATATCAGTCCCTTGCCAATTTCCCAAGGTCCACACAATCCAATGTAGGACAATGTAGTCTCTTGAAGCTGAGATCCAAAATTAACTGTGTAGTTGCACCAGGTTGGCAGGCATTAACAGCTTGGGACTGGAGGGGCCGCGATGGTCGATCTGCAAGGCCCGATCCATTTAAGCCCTATGGGCTTTCTCAAGCGGCAATTTAAATCGGCATAATGCGCAGCGTCACGAGATACATATACTGAAATACAAGTAGTAACAATCAACATAAAAGTCTAAGCTCTGCAAATACAGCTGCTAGGCTAAGCATACAATCATAGTCATAAAGCATACCGTCGGTGGAGGAGGAGATTCATATACACCGTGCTCCCGAGGACCCCAAGGGTGGCCCTGGCTCCGGTGTTGCTGGTTAAATAATGCTTCAGGGATAGGCGTCTAACGCAAGAAAGGCGTTGAGAGGGAGGGGCTCGTTCAACCCGCCCGGAAACTCGCTCTGGAGGGTGACGATCCACCATGTTTCTCTCTTTAATAAAATGATTTGCAGATCAGTGTGGGGCGGGATCTTCACCTTTTCCACTCCTGCGAAATTAAATGATTCTGGACTATGTTTTTGCGTGAGGAAATGTTTGTATAAGATAGTATTGTCGTATTTTTGACGAATCCGGGAACGGTGTTCTGAGATTCTCGTGCGTAGGGGGCGTGTTGACTGGCCTACGTAAAGTAGGCCACACCCACACGTGATGACGTACACGCATCCCTCCAAGTTACAGTTGGTGAAATCACGTATTTTTAAGGATTTGTGAGTTTTAAGGCTTATTACTTCTTTTCTTTGAAGCACCTGAGGGCAAGAGGAACACCCCCCCACAGGGTCTACATCCTGGAGAGATGATGCTGCGGCAGGGAGGAGATTTTAAAGATGAATGAACCAAATGGTCCTTTAGATTCTAGTGGTGGGGGTTGGAAAATCGGGATGTTAGGTAGAATACTCCAATGCTTTTTTACAATCTTGATGATATCCTTACTGTGGGGGGTGAGAGTCAAAGGCCACACTATCCTGTTGGTAGATGCCTTAATTTTTCTTTGAAATAAAGATGATCTTGGAACTTGGTTGGCCTTTGCTCTTGCTCTGTTGATGACTTCCCCAGGATAGCCCCGTTCCAAAAGTTGCCCCATCAGATTATTGGCTGATGATTCATAATGGGCCTTAGTGGTGGAGTTCCGTTTTAGTCGAATAAATTGTGAATATGGCAAGCTGTTGCGGAGTGAAGAAGAATGATGACTTGAATAGTGCAATATAGCATTTTTGTCCGTCTCTTTTCTAAAATTACGCACCCCAAGTCTGTTGTGGTTCTTATATATAGTCGTGTCCAAAAAATTAACTTTCGACTGGCTGTATTCCATTGTAAATTGGATGGCAGGATTCCAAGAGTTTAACCAGGTCAAAAATTCAGACATGGGAGTGTGGCTCTTTAAGAGGAAAAAGCAGTCATCTATGTATCTGCCATAAAATTTTATGTGCCTTCCTGATGAATCCTGTAGGTGGGAATTTTCAAGGTGTCCCATGTACAGATTCGCAATCGATGGGGCACATGATTGGCCCATAGAAATTCCATTGATCTGCAAGTACATATTGTCACCAAAGGCAAAATGTGTTTGATAGATCAGCGTACTGGTGACACTCAGACCAAAACTCCGCACCAGCTCAGCAAGGGGTCGCATGTAGATGTTGAATAATAAAGGGGAGAGAATGGCTCACTGAGGCACCCCACAACTTAAGGGGAGCCTCTCGGAAAACATACCTCCCCTCTCCACTCGCTGGCCATGGTTAAGGAGAAAAGAGGACACCCATTTAAGGGCAGTCCCCCTGAACCCCGCCATGGCGAGACGGTGGGTTAACAATGCGTGGTCAACTGTGTCAAAAGCTGCCGTGAGATCTAATAGCATGAGCAGCGCTGATCCTTCTTGATCCAGCTGGCAGCGGAGCTGGTCTGTGATGGCGACCAGCACAGTCTCTGTCCCGTGCCCAATACGGAAACCGGACTGGTAGGGATCTAATCCGGCTGTGTCATCTAGGAACTGCTGCATACTGATAAGAGTATATGTTATGAGCAGTGAAAAAGAGAGGTTGTCATAGGAAAAGTGACATTGATTCACTCAAATTTTACAAAACAACTAGCTGAACCCGGCACGCGTTGCTGTGCCCTATGTAGGTGATGTGAGAATGTCAGGGTATGTATGGTTTTGTAGTGTTGTGAGTATGGTTGTTGTGTGTATTTGTATGTGTGTTTATAGTTGAAGGTGTGTTTGCTCTTTTGGTGGTTTGTGTGCATGTGTGTGTTTTTGTTTTGGGGTTTTTTTTTCTTTCTGTGTGTGTGTATATATGTGTGTGTTTGTATTGTTCTTGGTATGTGTTTTTTTTGTGTGTAGTTATCTGTGTGTGTTTTGTGTTTGTTTATGTGTATATATTTTTGTTTGTTTGTATATGTATATTTATGTATGTGTATATATGGAGAGGTGGGGATGTGTGTTTTTTGTGTATGTGTTAGTGTGGATGTGTGTATTTAGTTGTGTGGAGATATTTGTGTTTGTATGTGGTTGTGTTTTTATATGTGTTTTTATGTGGGTTTTTTAATGTAGTTTTGTTGTGATGTGTGTGTGTGTGTGTATGTGTAGAGGAGGAGGCCGTAGAGGATGGCGATGGGGATCCGCTCGTTTTCCTAACCCCGCGGCCCTCTCCTCGGGCTCATTTTCGCTGTTGGAAGAGGAGGGCGCTGGGAGATGCGGCTCCCCTCGGCCTCGTCCCCCGGCAGCGGAATGGAGGCTGCGGAGGGGTTGGAGGAAGCGGCCATGGCGGAGAGGGCCGGGGACTACGGGACTCCCACAATGCTGTGCGCGGGCATTGTGGGCTACTTCCTGTGTGTTTTCCGGCCGGCAGCGGGCGCTGAGACTTCTGGGAAGTGTAGTTGACTTACCTTCCAGGCGCCGCATGGAGACGGGTCGCGGGGACGCCTTTCCCGCTGCGTTCTCGGCCGCGGCGCCGTCCTTGTCCTTCTGGCCCTGTCCTCGGGGCTAAGGATGCGGCGGAGACGGCGGGCAAGGCGGCAGCCGGTGTCCCGTGTTCAGGAGCGGCGTGGAAGCGGCGGAGGAGGTGGGCATTGCGGCGGTGGCACGGGGCCGGGTTCTGGATTGTGTTGGGTTTTGTGACATGTTGTTGGCGGCCATTTTGTGTTTATGGGGTTGTGCGCATGCATAGCAATGTTTTTTTTGTGGGAATGTTTTGGGGTTATGTTGGTTTTAGGGTGTTTTTGTGGGTGGGTGATGTACCTCGTGGTGGGGATGAGTGGCCCTGGGTTTTGTTGTGGGTGTGGGGAATGTAGTTTTGGCGTGCATTTGCCTCGTTGCACGACCATTTCCCTTTTATAGATATAGATGGTTAACAAAATGTGAACATTTGTATCATTTGTGATTCATTATAATAACGATCATTTTCAGTCACGTTCGCTTCAAAGCACATTTTCCTGGGATTCTCCGGGATACTTTGTAAACCGCTCCGAGCCTTCGGGGAGTGGCGGTCTATAAATGTGAAGTATAAATAAAGTACAAATAAATAAACTCGCTTTCCGGCGATCCCTTCCAGTCCGGCTTCTGCTTGGGGCATGGGACGGAGACTGTGTTGGTCGCCATTTCAGATCAGCTTCGATGCCAACTGGAGAAGGACGGTTCAGCGCTGCTTGTGTTATTGGACCTCACAGCAGCTTTTGATACGGTCGATTACAATCTTTTGGCCCACCGCCTTGCCGTTGCTGGAGTCAGGGGATCAGCCTTGAAATGGCTCTTGTCCTTTCTCCACAACCGGGGACAGCGAGTGGAAAGGGGAGACATGGTTTCCGAGAGGGCTCCACTTACGTGTGGGGTCCCTCAAGGTGCCATTCTCTCTTATTTAACATCTATATGCGACCACTTGCTGGTCTGGTCCGAAGCTTTGGGCTGGAATGTTATCAGTACGCTGACGACACCCAGCTCGTTCTTAAGATGGAAGGCCGACCGTACCCTCTTGTTTCCAACAGTGCCTTGAAGCTGTGACTGGATGGCTGCGTGCCAGTAGATTGAGGGTGAATCCAGCAAAGACGGAGATACTGTGGCTGGGCCGTCCGGTCGGTGGGGAGGCCCGACTGCCTGGCTTGGATGGTGAGGCATTATGCCCGACATCCTCAGCTAAGAGCCTTGGGGTCATTTTTGACCCGTTGCTGTCGATGGAGGCCCAGGTCTCCAGCATCAGCAAAACTGCCTTTTTCCATCTGCAGCAAGCTAGGCGTCTGGCCCCCTACCTATCCGGAGACAACCTGGCCACGGTGCTCCAAGCCACGGTCATCTCGAGACTGGACTACTGTAACGCCCTTTACATCGGCCTGCCCTTGCCCTTGTCCGTGATCCGGAAACTTAAGCTCATCCAGAATGCCGCTGCACGACTTCTCACTGGGACTCCAGTGAGGTGTCTCATAACGCCCATCCTCCAGCAGCTCCATTGGCTTCCGGTCGAGCACCGGATCACCTTCAAGGTGATGGTGTTAACTTTCAAGGCCTTGCGTGGTCTGGGGCCGCTGTATCTGAGGGACCGTCTTTTCTCCTACCAACCCCAGAGGTCACTTTGTTCCGAACAAATGAACCTCCTTGAAGTACCGACCTTCAAAGCAATCCGTCTCAGATCAACCCGGCGCATAGCCTTTTCTGCAGTGGCGCCATCAATATGGAACACTCTTCCAAGCGAGGTACGGGCCATGCAGGACCTTCTCTCCTTCCACAAGGCCTGCAAGACTTTGATTGCTAGGCTGGAAATATTCTTTAAGCTAGTTTAATATGTTTGCTTTTACCTCTGTGTGTTTTTACTTGACTGTAAGCTGCTCCGAGCCCTCGGGGAGTGGCGACGTACAAGTCCAAATCTATATATATAAAATCCTCCGTGTCTTATAAACAAAGAAACCACACAAGGCAGAAACACAAAAACAGCCCACAGACCCAGAAAACCCTACGAGGTATGCTTACCAAAACACCCCCCACCCCCACCCAAAAAAGAGCCAACGGCCACAAATCCAAAAAAACATTATGGACTACAACTCCCATGATCCCCCACACCACCTCCCTCTGGCATTTTACACCGTCGGAATGTTAGTGGAGCTGACCAATTAGAGGCATTATGCAAATACTCCCTCAGTTAGAATGTAGGCTGGGAGCCCACCCCCCTGGCAGTTTAGAGAGTCGGAATGTTGGTGGTGGCAGGGAAAGGTAGGGAAAGGAATGGAGGGACTGAGACAAGGGGAGCAAGGACTGAGACAGAAAGGGGAGGAATGGCAGGCAGGAGGGAAAGGAAAGAAGGAAGGGAGGGAGGGAGGGAAGGAAGCAGGGGAGAAGAAAGGAAAGGAAGGATAGAAGGAAGAATGGGTGGAAGGAAGGAAGGAGGGGAGAAGAAAGGAAGGGAAGGATAGAAGGAAGAATGGATGGAAGGAAGGAGGGGAGAAGAAAGGAAAGGAAGGATAGAAGGAAGAATGGATGGAAGGAAGGAAGGAAGGAAGGAAGGAAGGAAGGAAGGAAGGAAGGAAGGAAGGAAGGAAGGGGGGAAGGATAGAAGGAAGAATGGCTGGAAGGAAGGAGGGGAGAAGAAAGGAAAGGAAGGATAGAAGGAAGAGTGGATGGATGGAAGGAAGGAAGGGAAGGATAGAAGGAAGAATGGAGGGAAGGAAGGGAGAAGAAAGGAAAGGAAGGATAGAAGGAAGAATGGATGGAAGGAAGGAAGGGAAGGATAGAAGGAAGAATGGATGGAAGGAAGGAGGGGAGAAGAAAGGAAAGGAAGGATAAAAGGAAGAGTGGATGGAAGGAAGGAAGGAAGGGAAGGATAGAAGGAAGAATGGCTGGAAGGAAGGAGGGGAGAAGAAAGGAAAGGAAGGATAGAAGGAAGAGTGGATGGATGGAAGGAAGGAAGGGAAGGATAGAAGGAAGAATGGATGGAAGGAAGGGAGAAGAAAGGAAAGGAAGGATAGAAGGAAGAATGGATGGATGGATGGAAGGAAGGGAAGGATAGAAGGAAGAATGGATGGAAGGAAGGAGGGGAGAAGAAAGGAAAGGAAGGATAGGAGGAAGAGTGGATGGATGGAAGGAAGGGAAGGATAGAAGGAAGAATGGATGGAAGGAAGGGAGAAGAAAGGAAAGGAAGGATAGAAGGAAGAATGGATGGATGGAAGGAAGGGAAGGATAGAAGGAAGAATGGATGGAAGGAAGGAAGGGAAGGATAGAAGGAAGAATGGATGGAAGGAAGGAAGGAAGGGAAGGATAGAAGGAAGAATGGATGGATGGAAGGAAGGAAGGGAAGGATAGAAGGAAGAATGGATGGAAGGAAGGAAGGAGGGGAGAAGAAAGGAAGGGAAGGATAGAAGGAAGAATGGATGGATGGAAGGAAGGAAGGGAAGGATAGAAGGAAGAATGGATGGAAGGAAGGAAGGAGGGGAGAAGAAAGGAAGGGAAGGATAGAAGGAAGAATGGATGGAAGGAAGGAGGGGAGAAGAAAGGAACACAGAAACACACACACACACACATATATATACATGCCCAGAAATATACACATATACACATACATAAACACACCTGTACTTACACACACCAACACATATACACGCACATACATATACAAACACACATAAACATAAGTACACACATATACACGCACACACATATACACATATACATAACTACACACACAGTCCCCAAGTTAAAAAAATCCCACAGCAATGCGTGGCCGGGTCAGCTAGTAACAAATAAATAAATAGCTTTCACTTCTGTATTCTCAAATCAAATCTTTATTGAGAGACCATCAGTCATATCAATATATCTTACACCAATAAAACGGAATGAAGTAAAATATAGTAGGATAGAATGTAATATGATATAATCAGATAATCACATGATCAATTCATCATCATCTGGTGACTATAAAATTGGTTTAAAACAGTGTGAAAGCTAATCGCTGGCACTTTGGAGTGCCCTATCTATTTTCATAGTTCTATAGTGCTAATCCTACTTCTACTACTGATCTTCGTCGCCCCAGCAGTTGGTGCCAATCGAAGCAAGAATTCTCTGCCTCCTCCTTTTGGCCTTCACCAAAAGGAGGCCACTCTTTTATTATGGTGGGATTCGCATGGGATAGGAGCCAGTTAATCTTATGTTGCTCTGCCCAATGTTCCTTGTTTCCCAAAATCGGGCCTAGAAGTTTAGCCCGGTCTATTGAATATATCGGGCAGTTTAAGAGTATATGACTAATATTTTCTACTTCTGGAACCTCACAGATACAAATTCTATCGGAGTATGGTATTGAGTGAAATCTGCCGTATCTCTCCATTGTCTCCATCTGCTCAAATCTTGCCCTAGTCATGGCGAGCCTTAAATACTTAGGGAGCTGGTGTGTTAGATATTGTGCCCTCTTAAATACATGATGTTGTACAGATAACCATTTTAGGGATTTGATGTTCGCTAGCCCGTGTATATCCTCTTGTGCCTGTATATCCAAAATGCGCTGTTTAACTAACTCCCTGGTACGAGGTGGGTAACTTCCCTGTGCATTCACCTGTATACCTCGGGTTCTCAGGAAAGTTTCAAGCTGAAGCACCCAGGAGCGTCCTAGCTGCCTTACGCTGTTCTTCTAGACAGATTTTAGGGAGTCTATCGTTGTCTAAGTTGGCAATTTTACATAAATAGTTGAACGCTCTTATTTTTGCCAAACCGTTAGTTTGCTGCAGGCCCAGTTCCACCCTAACAGCCACCGCTGGAGTCCTGTTGCTCAGCCCAGAAGCTGTCTACGAAGTTTGTCTGGGCCTGTTCGATGATTGGCATGGTGTCCAAACCCCAAATCTCAGCCCCATAAAGTAATTGAGGATTATTTTGGCTCCGTAAACTTTGATCGTAGGTAGGAGGGAACCGGATATTGATGTTTGGTTAGTCTGAGAATCTGGTTAATGCCTAGTTTTGCTTTGGTGGCACTCCTTGATTGTTGGGCCTTCCATGAGCCTTTAGCCGAAAAGGTAATTCCTAGATAGGTGAAGGTATCAACCTGCTCAATGTTTTCCCCATCCAGTGTCCAGGAGTGCCTTTTGGGTCTGTGTGCAAACCTGATAACCTTGGTTTTAAACTTTATTGATACTTAAATCGTTTCTGTGTGCATACTGGTTGAATCTTACTAAGGCTCTCTGAGAAGCCCAATCTGGGTAAGGGAGAGAATGACAACATCGTCAGCATATAGAAGAGAATTGATGTGTCTTTGGCCAATCTTTGGCATGTGAAATTGCTGCCCTCTTAGTTTACATGGAAGATCACTAACAAAAATGTTGAAAAGGGTCGGTGCTAAGATGCATCCCTGCCTCACTCCTCCCTGAGTGTCAACTTCTGTATTCAATCTGAACTGGAATGACACGTTCTGCCTTTCTTTTGAATGTTTGGAAGTGACCTTGCCAAAAATATAAGTGAGAACACTGGCCTTTCGGTGCCTTTGTCCCATTCCACAGATCCTTGGCTTCTGCTGAAAGCAGCCATAAAGCCGCCCTTTGCAGCAAGGAAAAAATGACCTCGGACATCCAGAAATCGCAGTTTGAACTTGACCAGCTGCAGAATCGCAAAATATCTTTTACTAGCGAGATTGGAGACCTAGAAAAGCACCTTCAAGGTAGAGAGGGATTTTCCAAATACTTTTTTTTAAAACTCGGTGTTTCAGAGAGATGTTCGTTCACTCTCAAAGCGCTCCGCCATTCTCCAAGGCCGCCTTTCAACAAGCTGCAAACTGTGTTTCCTTTACTAGACAAAAAGGAGGAGCTGACCAGAGTGAAGACTGAACTGAGCGATTCCAGGCATCGACTTCAACTGTTGGAAGAGGTGGGATTTGTTTAGAATTTGCATTCAAGGTATCTGAACCAAAATTTGAACTCGGGGAATGTGGCGCAGCTGGCTAAGTGTCAGCTGCATAAGCTCTCTCTGACCAGTAAGTCATGAGTTCGAGGCCTGCCCGGGTTGAGGTGGATGCTCGACCTTTAAGTGTAGCCTGCTGTCGACCTTTGCAGCCCGAACGTCACTTGCACCTGTCAAGTATCACATTAAGTGGGGAGGGAAATTTTGACTGAATTATGAGGCCATTAAAGAACTCCAGGAACGCTGAGCAATGCGGAAGGAACAACAAGGGACGCTGGAACGCAGAGAGATGAGGAGTGCGTCAGCTTCCTCTGGTGGCCAGAGTTTACCTCCGTTCGTCTATATCAGGGCTGCCCAGGAAGTCGATCGCGAGTCCAAATCAGGTCGATTGCAGGCGGATGGGGCGCTTCTGCCCTGCTCGTGCGCACCCTATGCTCCTTCCACCCGCGGGGCATTGCGGGAACGAGGGAGCGCGAGGCTCCCTCGTTCCCTCACTGCCTGCGGGCGGAAGAAGCGCCATGCAGGCGGAAGGCTCCTGCCGCCCGTGCGCCGCCTCTTTCCGCCCGCGGGGCATTGCGGGAACGAGGGAGCACGAGGCTCCCTCGTTCCCTCAATGCCCGCGGGCGGAAGAAGCGCCATGTGGGTGGAAGGCTCCTGCTGCCCGTGCGCCGCCTCTTTCCGCCCGCGGGGCATTGCGGGAAAGAGGGAGCGTGAGGCTCCCTTGTTCCCTCAATGCCCGCGGGCGGAAGAAGCGCCATGTGGGTGGAAGGCTCCTGCTGCCCGTGCGCCGCCTCTTTCTGCCCGCGGGGCATTGTGGGAATGAGGGAGCGTGAGGCTCCCTTGTTCCCTCAATGCCCGCGGGAGGAAGAAGCGCCATGCGGGTGGAAGGCTCCTGCCGCCCGTGCGCCCGCTTCTTTCCGCCAGCGGGGCATTGTGTGGGAATGAGGGAGCGTGAGGCTCCCTTGTTCCCTCAATGCCAGCGGGCGGAAGAAGCGCCATGTGGGTGGAAGGCTCCTGCTGCCCGTGCGCCGCCTCTTTCTGCCGCGGGACATTGTGGGAATGAGGGAGCGTGAGGCTCCCTTGTTCCCTCAATGCCCGCGGGCGGCAGAAGCGCCATGTGGGTGGAAGGCTCCTGCTGCCCATGCACCGCCTCTTCCCGCCCGCGGGGCATTGCGGGAACGAGGGAGCGTGAGGCTCCCTTGTTCCCTCAATGCCCGCGGGCGGAGCCATGGGGGTGGAAGGCTCCTGCCGCCCGTGCGCCGCCTCTTTCTGCCCGCGGGGCATTGTGGGAATGAGGGAGCGTGAGGCTCCCTTGTTCCCTCAATGCCAGCGGGCGGAAGAAGCGCCATGTGGGTGGAAGGCTCCTGCTGCCCGTGCGCCGCCTCTTTCTGCCCGCGGGGCATTGTGGGAATGAGGGAGCGTGAGGCTCCCTTGTTCCCTCAATGCCCGCGGGCGGCAGAAGCGCCATGTGGGTGGAAGGCTCCTGCTGCCCATGCACCGCCTATACCAGCCCGCGGGGCATAGCGGGAAAGAGGGAGCGTGAGGCTCCCTTGTTCCCTCAATGCCCGCGGGCGGAAGAAACATGTGGGTGGAAGGCTCCTGCTGCCCGTGCGCCGCCTCTTTCTGCCAGCGGGGCATTGTAGGAATGAGGAGCGTGAGGCTCCCTTGTTCCCTCAATGCCAGCGGCGGAAGAAGCGCCATGTGGGTGGAAGGCTCCTGCTGCCCGTGCGCCGCCTCTTTCTGCCCGCGGGGCATTGTGGGAATGAGGGAGCGTGAGGCTCCCTTGTTCCCTCAATGCCCGCGGGAGGAAGAAGCGCCATGCGGGTGGAAGGCTCTTGCCGCCCGTGCGCCGCCTCTTTCCGCCCGCGGGGCATTGCGGGAATGAGGGAGCGTGAGGCTCCCTTGTTCCCTCAATGCCAGCGGGCGGAAGAAGCGCCATGTGGGTGGAAGGCTCCTGCTGCCCGTGCGCCGCCTCTTTCTGCCCGCGGGGCATTGTGGGAATGAGGGAGCGTGAGGCTCCCTTGTTCCCTCAATGCCCGCGGGAGGAAGCCATGCGGGTGGAAGGCTCCTGCCGCCCGTGCGCCCTCTCTTTCCGCCCGCGGGGCATTGTGGGAATGAGGAGCGTGAGGCTCCCTTGTTCCCTCAATGCCAGCGGAAGAAGCGCCATGCGGGTGGAAGGCTCCTGCTGCCCGTGCGCCGCCTCTTTCTGCCCGCGGGGCATTGTGGGAATGAGGGAGCGTGAGGCTCCCTCGTTCCCTCAATGCCCGCGGGCAGAAGAAGCGCCATGTGGGTGGAAGGCTCCTGCTGCCTGTGCGCCGCCTCTTTCTGCCCGCGGGGCATTGTGGGAATGAGGGGAGCGAGAGGCTTCCTTGTTCCCTCAATGCCCGCGAGGCGAAGAAGCGGCATGCGGGTGGAAGGCTCCTGCCGCCCGTGCGCCGCCTCTTCCGCCCACGGGGCATTGCGGGAACGAGGGGAGCACGAGGCTCCCTCGTTCCCTCAATGCCAGCGGGCGGAAGAAGCGTCGTGCGGGTGGAAGGCTCCTGCCGCCCGTGCGCCCGCCCTTTCTCGCCCGCGGGGCATTGCGGAACGAGGGAGCACGAGGCTCCCTCGTTCCCTCAATGCCTGCGGGCAGAAAGCGCCATGTGGATGGAAGGCTCCTGCTGCCCGTGCGCCGCCTCTTTCTGCCAGCGGGGCATTGTGGGAATGAGGGAGTGTGAGGCTCCTTGTTCCCTCAATGCCCGTGGCGAAGAAGCCATGCGGTGGAAGGCTCCTGCCGCCCGTGCGCCGCCTCTTTTCGCCCGTGGGGCATTGCGGGAATGAGGGAGCGCGAAGCTCCCTCGTTCCTGCAATGCCCCACGGGCAGAAGAAGCGCCATGCGGGCAAAAGGCTCGTGTCGCCCGTGCGCCGCCTCTTTCCACCCGCGGGGCTTTGCGGAACGAGGAGCATGAGACTCCCTTGTTCCCTCAATGCCCGCGGGCGGAAGAAGCGCCATGTGGGTGGAAGGCTCCTGCTGCCCGTGCGCTGCCTCTTTCTGCCCGTGGGGCATTGTGGGAATGAGGGAGCGTGAGGCTCCCTCGTTCCCGCAATGCCCCGCGGGTGGAAGAAGCGCCTTGCGGGCGGAAGGCTCCTGCCGCCCGTGCGCCGCCTCTTTCGCCCGCGGGGCATTGTGGGAAAGAAGGAGCGTGAGGCTCCCTCGTTCCCTCAATGCCAGCGAGGCGGAAGAAGCACCATGTGGGTGGAAGGCTCCTGCTGCCCGCGTGCCGCCTCTTTTCAGCCATGGGGCATTGCGGGACCAAGGAGCGCGAGGCTCCCTCGTTCCCGCAATGGCCCGCGGGCGGACGAAGCGCCATGTGGGTGGAAGGCTCCTGCTGCCCGTGCGCCGCCTCTTTCTGCCAGCGGGGCATTGTGGGAATGAGGGAGTGTGAGGCTCCTTGTTCCCTCAATGCCAGCCAGGCGAAGAAGAGCCATGCGGGTGGACGGCTCCTGCCGCCCGTGCGCCGCCTCTTTCCGCCCGCGGGGCATTGCGGGAACAACGAAGCACGAGGCTCCCTCGTTCCCTCAATGCCCGCGGGCGGAAGAAGCGCCATGCGGGTGGAAGGCTCCTGCCGCTCGTGCGCCGCCTCTTTCCGCCCGCGGGGCATTGCGGGAACGAGGGAGCACGAGGCTCCCTCGTTCCCTCAATGCCCGCGGGCGGATGAAGCGCTGTGCGGGGTGGAAGGCTCCTGCCGCCCATGCGCTGCCTCTTTCCGCCCATGGGGCATTGCGGACAGAGGCGGCGCGTGGGCGGAAAGAGGTGGCGCGTGGGCAGCAGGAGACTTCCGCCCGCGTGGCACTTCTTCCGCCCACAGGGCATTGCGGCGGCTGATTGCCCTGGCGAACCAGAAGACTTGATCGTCTTCCGAGTCGCCAGGGCGATCACCCGCGCCTTCTCATGACTGCTCCCGCTGCAGGCCCGGATCGCCTCCCGGGATGGCAGGCACTCCAAAGCCGTGATGGCAGGCACTCCATGGCAGGGCGATCAGCTGGGGAACAGCTGGGGGCGAGAGCGGGCGGAGGCCTGCCACTTCCGATCATCTGCTGTTCTGCTCTGCAGCCGTGGCGGCTGGGTCCGCTTTGCCATCCTCTGGGTCCATTCCATCTTGGGATCCTTCCTCTCTTGAGGATGTCAGCCTCCATCTTGGTTCGCACCTTGTCTTCTTGAATTTCATTTTATTTTATTTTAGTGGTTTATATTATTATTTTATAATTATTTTATTATAATAATATAATAAATAATATAATGTTATATTATATTATAATTTCAATATATTATCATGTCTCCCTATATATATACTATACTATAATAATTGTGATATTAATACTAATAATATATGAATATTTCTTGATGTATTAATATGTTAATATTAATGATGTGTAATATATAGTAAATATAGTAAATAAATATATAATGTAGATTAGAATGTAGTTCAGCCTTTAGGCGCGGCCTTCCATAATATTTTTTGGCTCGTGTGGCCCCTGGGAAAAAATAATTGCCCACCCCTGGTGTAAATGTTTAACATTGATGGAGCAAGCACGCTCACCTTCTTCTTCCGTTTTATGCATCTGCTTCTCTGACCCTGAAACTCAACAAAAAGCTCCTGTTTTATAGCAGATTTCCTATGAAGCGGGTGAGGTAGTAATCCTTTTGTGATGTTGTGATTAATGATGACGATGTCACGACAGAATGTGAAAAATGCGGCAAAGCTGGAAGAGGAATTGCTTCGAGCAGGCAGCCCTGAAAATCAACATTGGCAAATATCGAGAGGAGAGTAAGAAATGCCAAGACACCCAAAGGAAGATGGAGAACCAGCTTCAAAAAGTTTGCAGGAGATCGAAGAGCAGGAGCTGGAATGGAAACAGCGAGAGAAGGTACATGAATGGCATCCACTCTCTGGAAGGATGATGGGATTTGTTCCCTTCCTGACCTCTGTTGACCATATCACTACGTAACAAAGTTTTAAAAAAATGTTTGTTCCTTGTTTGAAAGTGTTATTTTGTGTTTAACTGTGTGGTCCTTACTTTAAAAGTAGTTGCTACTAGCTGTACCTGTTGCTGTGCCCTATTTAGGAGATGCGAGAAAGTCTGAGTATGTAAGGGTTGGAATTGATGTTACTTATGGTCTTGGTGGGGTCATGGCTGTGTTGTTGTGGGTTGTTCTGGTGGGTGGGATGTTGAAGTCCTGGGGAGTTGTCGGTGTGTGGTGGTGTTGGCGTTCTGCAGAGCTTGTGGATATACAATGTTTTTTGTCTTTCCGTCTGCTGCGGTGTTGTAGAGGTTGATGCTTGTGTGGGTGGGGTATTTTGGGTGTTTGTGTGTGTTTGTAGAGTATCCGTGCAGTGTTGTGTTGTGTTGTGGTTGGAGAATAGGTGGAGTTGGTTTTTGTTTGTGGTGGTGGTAGGTGTTGTGTGTGCGGGGTCCCGTAAGGTTGGGGGGATGGGTTGTGATTGGAAGTTGTGTTGTGTTGTGTGGGTAGGAATTGCTGGAGTACTGTGCCTGGGACGTGTGTGTATTTGGAGGTGTGTGTGGTGGCGTAGTAGTGAGTGCAGTCCTGGGTTTTGTGTTGGGGAAGCTGTCAGGTATTTGTGGGGTGTATTTTGTGTGTGTTGTGGTGACATAGTTGTCTCCGTCTGGCTGTGTGCTGGTTGTGATGTGGAGGGGTTGTGTATTTTGTTTGGGGTGGGTTTTTGTGTTGCAGGATTTTTGTGTGTGTGGGGTTTTTTTTTGCAAGTTTGTGTTATTCCGGTGGTATGTGCTTGTCAGTGGTGCCTGTGTCCCTGGTGCCCTATTTGTCTCCCTCCTAGATCTTGGCCTTGACAGTTTAACCCACAAACACCAACTGACTAAACTGAAATCACTCAGCATTCTAATCTAGCCTTGCCTGCATTTTGTGTGGGCGATGTTGGCCAATGGGTTTCGCTGGCAGCAGAGGATGCTGGGAAATGTAGTTTTATCGTTGTTTTGGGGGCCTTCTAGGTTTTGGGGGAAAGTTTCTTTGCTAAAAACCTTCTTGCCTGAGGCCTATTTCTGTTGGCAAGTTTGGTGTCTCTGCCTTGGAAGGTTTCTCTGTCTCTGTCAGTCGTTCGATGACGGTCCTCCTTTATATAATAGATTATTTCGATTTATATACCCGCTTCCCAAAGAGGCTCAGGGCGGTTCACACTAGTGAACAACATAATCACAACATAGTTAAAGACATCATAAAACGGATTGAGGCAAGAGTGGAATTGAACAGCCTTAAAGGTTAAATGTCGGAAGAGATGGGTCTTGCAGGCCCTCCGGAAGGCCTGTCGGTCAGTTATTGCTCGAGCCTCCTCTGGGAGCGTCCCAAGGGTAGGCGCTGCTACAGAGAAAGTACGCTGCCGCCTCGAGGACAGGGCGGTAAATCTTGAGTGATGGAACTTCCAATAGGTTTTGATCCATGGACTGTAGTGGTCTCTGGGCAATGTGCAGGAGAGCGGTCCTTCAAGTACACTGGCCCCAGGCCATACAAGGCCTTAAAGGTTAGCACCAGCACTTTGAAGGCAACCGGTACTCGATGGGGAGCCAGTGCAAGCTGTAGGACTGGAGTGATGTGGCACGATAGTGCCGCACCAACCAGTAGTCGAGCCACAGTGTTTTGCACCAGCTTAAGTCTCCGGATTACCGACAGAAAGGAAGGCCAATGTAAAGGGTTAGCTGTTTCCAGCCGGAGGACTTGTATCTCATTGATGTTATTGATGTGCGAAACGCGAACCCTCTGTTATGACTGTACCTGGTAGTTATTAAACTGGAACCCTGGGGAGGAGCGGCCTGAAGTGAATGCGCCTGAGGAAGCGACTTACCGAAACGGCCATCTTGGCGTCGTCTCATCATCCTTCCAGCCTAGTTGGTATCGTGCCAGCTCTTCCGCCCTTCCAGGCTCCCCCAAGGACTCAGTCTGGTGTCTGTGAGTTATTGGCTCCAGACCTCCATAGGGCTTACATGGACTCTATGTGTGTGCCGCTTTAACCCAGCTTTTGTGTTCTGGGCTTATTGTTTTGCTTTTTGCACATGCTGAATTACTGAGAGATATATAGTGTGTATAAATTGAATATAGGTATATAGATATGATGCTCAGTACTATGTGTTCAGCGTGTCATTAATGCTTATGATTATGCACCATAATATATTTTGATATTTTTGCAACC
>JARBWK010000242.1:0-43061 GCA_030556195.1 Anolis apletophallus | reverse complement strand
CCTGCTCAAAACTCCCGAGCCCCTCCCCTCTGGCGAAGAGCCAATCCTTGAACAGATAACCCGGGCCGCCCCTCTTGTCCTTTTTCGGCGGGAACTCCAACAGCTCAGGAACAACAGGGAACAACATGGAGCTACAGAAACAACATGGAACAAGGAGAACCAAAATGGCGGCCGCTCGATCCTCTTCCAAGATGGCAGCCGCGTCTTTGTCCATTGCGCTATCCCGCATTGGACAAGGCGCCGCTGACAGCTAGCGCGGCAGCCGTAGCCAATCGTGAGCGCCCGAGGCGGTGCTTAGCTGCTAAGTGCCGCCCCGGGCAACCCCCATTGGCTGCCGCCAATATATATATGTATACACACACAGACACACATTTCTTGAAAGTTTGCTTCAAACGGGGCTCCACAGGTGAAAACGTTTGATATCCCCTGCTTTAGCCCATTGCCACATCTGCAGATGTGTCTCAGGCATGACAGAGGTACTTCCGCTTAGTGAAAGCCATCCAAGAGATTTTATAACATATTCCCTCAACCAAGACCACCAGCCCTAGCATAAAGGAGAAATTACTATTCTGTAGTTAGTTAGAAAGTTGCCTACAGTGAGGATGTCCATGGACTCAGCTCTTAACTCGGAAACAAGAAAGGAGTCAACTGCTGAAATATCCCCTTCCCAAGAGTGTATTCTATGTAAAGTATCTACATGGAGGGAATTCACAGCAGGGATTGGGGATTCCCTGCCCTACAGCACTCCCCAGACTGACAGGTGTCCCAAGGGGATATGAAGGATAGTAGGGAGGATTCTCTTTCTGCACCAAAAGCAGCACTTGGAGAATCGGTGGCATTTGGAGATGATGGTAGCAGGGATCCAAACCCCATACTGGACAGTTTAAAGACAGTTCCCTACTTAAGTGCAACAAAAGACATATTGAGAAGAAAGCAGAATAGAAAGATGTCTAATGGACTCAGCAGTGAAGAGCTGAATGTATACAACAAATGTAACATTTTAATACAGCAATTCCCAACTTTTTTTTTTAACCAGGAGCCAATTTGACCAGAGACCACTCTCCAACATTAGTACCAAAAGGGTTATGAAACTGGTTTTGGTCAACTTTAGATTCAGTTTGGTCATTTGGGGTGGTGATTCAAAAAACTGCATTGAATAGACCTCATCAGCTCTAGTTTCTGATACAGAACATATGCCATCCCATAGTTGCCACTACACAATTATAGCATTACAATCCATCTTGAACTACCATGGCAATATCCTATGGTATCCTGGGATTTATAGTTCAGGCAGGAACATTTAGAATTCTCAGCCAGGAAGCTCAAGTGCCACACCAAACTACACACTCCAGGATTTCATAAGATGCAGCCATGACCATTAAAGTGGTATCATACTGCTAAAATGAAGTTAGCTTTGTTTTCACTGACCATATATACTCATACATAAGGCAACCTCATCTATAATTTGAGGGCATGTTCTGGGGCCAAAATTATGGACTTCAATAGGACCCATGAGGGTCATTCCATGGAAAGGAGAAAACACAAACACTGCTTCAGGGAGACAGGAACCCCTGGATATCACAGGTGAATTTACAGATTTTCTCAGGATAAAGTACTGCCTGTCTTATCACAACTCACCTTTTTTTGACTGCCCCAAGGATGTCTTCTGCAAAGACACATTGGCTACTTCATATTCTTCTCCATTTTGGTTCACAAAATAGTATTTCTTGTCCTTTTCTACAGCATGAGCTTCTGCCATTTTTCTTGAAGATGTGTCAATCGGCAGCTGTTGTATGCCTTCTAGTGGAGCTTCCTGGGTGAACAGAAATTCAAACCTGGATCTCCAAGAACATACCATGCTAGTCCTGTTGATCCTTCTTGCCAGTAATAAGCTAGCTATTCTAGGATATTTTATTCTGATTAGACTATCTGTCAAAGCACATTTCAAATGCCCTCCATTTTGTGCCTTTGGCCAGCCGAACTAATCCTGGAGTCTTTCCCTCTAGTTCTGATAGAAAATGCCTTTTTGCCTGTTCTTCCGGCCGATGTACATAGCCCAAATGCTTCAGATGCTGAAGTAATAGTCACTGTTTTCTCAAGATACCCCTTGAGATCTATTTCCAAGATTCATCTGTAGAGAAAACACCCATTTCTATGCTCAGCATAAACTGTTATCCATATAGTGGGTTTTGCTAGATTATTTTGGCTATGCTTCTACAGCTAGTCAACAAATGTGGCACTGTGGGCATGTCACAGCTAGGGTTGCCATATGTCCCTTATTCTAAGGGACGTCCCTTATTTCGGCCCTAAAATTTGTGTCCCTTTTTTTTCAGGCCCTGTCCCTTATTATTGACTAGCAGGACAGGACTGGGCAGAGTTGACCAGAGGCAGCTGCGCACTGCGGTTTCCACAGCAATGCCTGCTCGGGGATTCCAACTCGCAGGGCAGGCTTTAGACCTACAATCTATATATATAAAGGAAGAGCCGTCATGTGAAGACTACCTCAAACAGAGAAACCTTACAACGCAGAAACACAAAACTTGCCAACAGAAATAGGCCTCAAGCAAGGTACGTTTGTAGCAAGGAAACTTTCCCCCCCAAAACCTAAAAGGCCTCCAAAACAACGAGTAAAAATAAAACTACATTTCCCAGCATCCTCCGGGGCTGCCAAAGACTCCCCCAGCCTCTACATTCTGACTACATGATTGGCTGCCAATAAGGGCGGATTTGCATAACTGCTGTACTGGCCAGCCAACATGAACATTCCGACCCATAACAAACTGTCAGATGAGTGCCAGAGCCTCCTCCAACACTTTCAAATCAGAGGACCATGATGGAGATCAACACCATTCAAGGGGAGCTCTTCTTCCTTTCCCAGAAGATCTCCCCAATGGGTGCAAAAGACACAGAGCAGGACATCTTGAAAAAGAGAGGAGCAGAAAGTAAGCTAGACATGAAGATCTTGAGAAAGGTGGCTAAAAAGGATACGGAAAGGATTTTTAACAGTCCCCCAACAGACACTGGACGCACCTGTGAAGATAGAGATCCCCTGACAGGACAAGCCCTCCCAAAGCTGATCCGTCCTGGCCATGGTACAAGTCAAACCCGAAGGACTGCAGGCAAAGAGCTGAGGAACAAACATTAAACACCCAATTCACTAACAACAATTCCAACCCTTACATACTCAGACTTTCTCGCATCTCCTAAATAGGGCACAGCAATGCGTGCCGGGTACAGCTAGTAGTGTATAGAATTGTAACCTCACCTCCCTCCCTGCCTCCCTCTTTCGTGGCTTCCCTCCTCCTCCTTCTTCTTCTTCTTCTCCCTCAGAATTTCAGGCTGGAGCTACACTGTCCTATAATCCAGTTTCAGAATGTGGATTGACTAAACTGAATTACAGGGCAGTGTAGATCCAGCTTCAGAAACCAGGAGCCCCAAAGCAACCGAGCCCTACCTTTCAAGGGGAAATGAACGAAGGGAAAGAGCGGGTTTTCAAGGCGCCGAAAGAGAAATAAGAAAGGCAGGGAAGCAACAAGAAACAACAAACTACATGGTAGGAACGGGTCAAAGGAATAAGCGGGACCTTCACCCCACCCCCCCGATAACTCTTCTTTCTCTGCTCCTCCTTCCTAACCCAGATGAGACTGAATCTGCAGGAGGGAGGGGTCTCTCTCTTCCTTTGATCGGCAGAAAGCGGCGCCCATCTCAGTGTAATTTAAACTCTCGGGGGGCGGATAGAAAAGACGGGGGAAAGTAATGGGCAGGGGGAAGCCCTCCGAGGAGTCTCTGATCCGGGTTGGGACCCGAGGCACTCCTTTCCAGGATTAAATAAATACCCGAAATTGTTTTGGCTCACGACCATGGAGCACGCGCTTTGGCACCAGCTTCTGAGGACGCAGTAGCTTCACAATGTGGTTTACATCCAAACCTTAATGTCCAAGACACCCCGGACTTCGAGACAAGACGGTGAATGTCTGAGGATCCCTCCCAGGACAGAACCAGGCTGGAAGGAAAATCAGCAAAAGTCTCGAGATCTTACCTTTCCACGCGCCACTAGCCGCGGAGCTGAATAAAGAAATGCTGTATCTGTCCGGAAAAGATTCGCAGATCATGAGCTGTGCTCTCTTTGGGAGGAAATGGCACCTGTGTATGCTTATGAAAAGAAAATAAGCAACCGCAGTTCAGATTTTGAAGTATTTGTTCACAATCTGAACTTTGACCAGATAATGCCAAGATACAAGGGGGAAAAAAGTAAAACAGACATTGCCTTCCACTCTCTTAGTGCTTCATGAGTTCATTAGATAAACTAAGGATAAGGACCCTTCTGGTTGCAAAGAAGAATTTATGACAGTGCAAGGTGCAGAACTATTTATTGTATTACTTAATTTTATTAGTGGAAGCCACTTGTCTCGTGGCAAGCTGTTCAAGGAAGTGCCGTCCCATCCCCCAAGACATCCCCCTACATTTTTTTTCTGACAAACACCAAATGACTATTAAACTAACATGTACTCAGACAGCTTTTCTGAGTGAAAGGCAGGATATAAGTACTGTGCATAAATAAATAGCTTTATTAAATTGGTAATAACATTAACATTAACAAAGGTTTGTTTTCAGTTGAGTTTGTGATACTGCACTTTTAACAGGAGTCAGCTGCATTAAGATCACTACTGACCAAAAGGTCATGAGTTCGAAGGCAGCCTGGGTCGGAGGGAGCTCCCGACCAATTTGTGTAGCTTGTTGTTGACCTTTGCAGCCCGAAAGACAGTTGCATCTGTCAAGTAGGAAATTTAGGTATGACTTGTGGGGAGGCTAATTTAACTGATTTACAATCTCCAGGAAGTATGCAAAGAATGAGGAAGCAACAGTTCCCCTGGTGACTAGAAGCTGTAATGTTAAATCGCCTCTGAGTGTCTGTCTATATATGTTGTGTGTCTATGGCATTGAATGTTTGACATGTATATGTACATTGTAATCCGCCCTGAGTCCCCTGCAAGGTGAGAAGGGCGGAATATAAATACTGTAAATTAATTAATTAACTAATCTTTTATTGTGAGAAATCATTTCACTGATTTTCTGACTGAGATTCTTGACAGCCATAGAATAATAGAGCTGGAAGAGACCACATGGGCCATGTAGTCCATGCTTGATCCCACCCCATGGATCACCATTAGACATCTGGAACTCTTAGGTGTAATACCACTGAAAGCTCCCCTCAGTTCCATGGCAGGCTTTTCTTGGGACTGTTTTCAGCACTGTCATCTACTGCTGTTGTCAGGGCTTGTCCCCTCTTTTTTCAGGATACTGGATGTCTTGAAATGTGTTGAAATGGCAGAGACCCAGCCCATTTCTCGGCTCTGATATACCAAAGAGGACTACTGTTTCATCTTCCCAAAATGTGATATTAAACATTGCATTTGAGAGCATCCTAAGATGCTGGTTCAAGCCAAGGAACAGCTCAGCACTCAGTTGGAACTGATACTCCATTCTGCTAGCTAGATAAATCTGTGGAAGGCAAAAGCAATCCTAGGGAGAAGCTGCACCAGGCATAGTTCCCAATGGACCCACAGCAAGGGATCTCTCAAGGCATTTCCTAAAATAAAGGATCCAAGTGTTATTTGCTGCAGAGTGTGGAGCGCTTAGCAAAGCACTTTGTCCTGCCATTCCATGCGTGATGAGGCATGGAGCTGCAAAAAGAAATGCTCCGTCTGAATAGAAAAGAAGTTTTGATACAAAGGCGCACCCAACACCCCCCATGATAGGAACTTTTTAAAAACACACCAGCCTTTTGTCTACAACATAGCTCAGACATCTGCAGAGATTACATCATGCATCGTTACTGAGTGTCTTGACACTTATTCTGAATTTTCTCCATGACTTCCTAGATCAGATAAAGTTCAGGCGTGTCTTGCATGTGACACTGGGATCTGTACTATAGTCTCCTTATCCGTAAACAGCACCTGTGAAGTTCAAGGTACTCAGCTTACATAGGTTATTACGATTGAGCACAAAATACCCTTGCTCTGTCTGAAAGAAACCCCTTTGCATTCAGCAGCTACTCACCCTGAGTCAAAATGCAGCCCAGTATGGTGGAGATTGTCTGGGTTTTTTTGAGTAGAAGCTGGATGGGCATCTAGTGTTTTGCTTGGGTGTTTCTGCATGGCAGAATGAGGCTCGACTGGATGGCTCTTGGGGTCTCTTCCAACTCTACAATTACATGATTCAGTTAATTTGCCATCCACATGAAACCTAAGCCATACAAATTAAATCCCCAGCCTCCATGAGTGACTTAATGAGTGTATATCGTTCTTAAAATACACCCCAAACCTTGAGAAATGAGAAACTGAAAGGGTGGAGAAGAATTATGGTCCTTTCTCAGGTTGGAAACTTTTTGAGGTTTCAGCGGTGACCAGGGGAGCATTCGCACAATTAAAACTTGTGCGCCAGCTGCGCCCGTACCTTGGGAAGTCTGACTTGGCCACGGTAGTCCATGCTCTGGTTACATCCCGTATAGATTACTGCAACGCTCTCTATGTGGGGCTGCCTTTGAAGACTGCTCAGAAGATTCAATTGGTCTAATGGACAGCAGCCAGGTTGATAACATGAGCAGCACTCAGGGAGCGTACAACTCCCCTGTTGTGCCAGCTCCACTGGCTACCAGTTTGCTACCGGGCACAATTCAAAGTGCTGGTTTTGCCCTTTTTACAGCTCTAAACGGTTCTGGTCCAACTTACCTGTCTGAACGCATCTCTCCCTATGAACCATCAAGATGCTTAAGATCATCCGGAGAGACCCTGCTCTCGGTCCCGCCTGCTTTGCAGGTGTGCCTGGCGGGGACGAGAGACAGGGCCTTCTCAGTGGTGGCTCCTCGGTTTGGAACTCCCTTCCTAGTGACATCAGATCGGCCCCCTCCCTCCTGACATTTTGTAAAAACGTCAAGACTTGGCTTTTCGAGCAAGCATTCGCAGACGAACTTTAATCGAGATCAAGGATTACTATGACGACGAACGAAAACCGATTTTAAGATTGTGGAGCTGAGATTTGTATTTTGTAGTTTTAACTGTTAATTTTATATGTTTTATATGACTGTTTTTATCTTGTGGTGTTTTGTATGTGGGCACTTGCTGCCACTTGTTCACTGCCTCAAGTCGCCTTCGGGCTGAGAGAGGCGGTATAGAAGCATGGCAAATAAATAAATAAATAAATAAATAGAGCACACAGGGTTTATATACCGTCTGCCCATAAGATCACATTAGCATCCCACAAGCAGGCATGGTGCAATGTGTCATTACTGTCTTATCACCCAAACTGAATTTGATCAATTGTTTCCTGAACCAACCATGGTTCTGGCATGCCTTGCAGGTGCAGCTGAGTCCTGAACTATTTTTCTCCTTACGTAGAAATGGTACTTGTGAAACTGAAGACATTTGAAATGGCTGCAAGAACACAAAATGGCTTTGCTCTGGCTAAATACAAAAACTCACACTATTTGGGAGGAAGCCCTATGGCAGGGGTGCTCATTATGGTGATCGGGAGCACCTAGGTGATCTTTGGCCCTCTTCCAGGTGATCTTTGGGCCTCACCAGCTGGATGGCGCGTTCCTGCCATGTGCGCGCATGTGCGCTCCCGCCGCCGCCTTCGCGGGGCTTCTTTTGCCAAAATGAGGCTTTAGTGGGCAGGCCCTGGCGCTCGTCTTGCCATGCACGGTGTGGTGACATGACCGCCCATTGGTTGCTGCTGGGGGGGGGGCGGAGCAAGGCGAAGGCACGCGCACGGATAGGATGCGAGGCTGTGGGAGGGATGGAGGGAATGTGTGTGTGTGTGAGAGAGAGAGAGCCAAGGAGAGAAGAAAGAAATCCAGAGAACTTTTTCGGATCCTTTTGGCAGGCAGGCAGGTGGGCGCTGGAAGGAGAGAGGGCGAAAGAGAGAAAGAGACGAAGGAGGCCGGGCAAAGTGGGGCAAAGCCAAGCAAGCCCCACCGCAAACCCTGCTGCTGCCCTCGGGACTCCCATTCCAAGCCGAGACCTGGGCGAGCGAGCTGTGTGGGGCTGCTTTCTTTCCTTGGTTGGGGGCGAGGAGGGAGGGCTCCGCCGTGTTCCTGGGGCTGAACCCGAGGAGGAGGGGTCTGCAGGGATGGAGACTCCACTTGCTGCTGCTGCTTGTGCCCTCGCCGCCTTACTCCGCCTCGCCCTCCCTCGCCCTCGAAGGAGAAAGGTGACGAGGGCCCACGGGAGAGGGAGAGAGAGAGAGAGAGAGAGAGGCTAGGAAGAGCCACCCTCTCCCCCCCCCCCCGTGGGCATGGACTGCCACCAGTGGGAGGGGTCCTCCTTCCTGCCAGCCGTCCATTTGGGCATCCTTTCTGAGTGACACCCTTGAAAGGAAGGAAGGGCGCCTCCCCCCGCTGCATCTGTCACTTTGGGGAAGCACCTCTACCACTCTTCCTTCTCCTGCCCAGGTAAGGAAGCCTCGAGGGAGGAGGGAGGGGGGGGAGGCTGCCGTGGGGAGGCTCCAGCCTCACGTGGGTCCCTCTCTCGGTTGAGTTTCCTAGCCCAGGCAGCAGCCAGGCGGCCCCTCTTCCCAGCCCTGTGCCTTCCGAGCTGCCGCCGAAGCCATATCTGGCCGGAGCGCTGGTGGGTGCACCTATAAATACTCTCCTGCTGCGTGCGTGGGAGGGGCCTGCTGTGCATGCAAGAAGCAGGACAGGATGGGGACTTCCTGCTTTGCGAAAGCACGCAGCAGGAAGGAGGAAGGCAATGAAGACATTAAGAGAGAGAGCGCACGCAGGCAAGGAGGATCCCCTTCCCGGGTGTGCGCGGCGGTGAAAGAAGCCCCTCGCAGACGGAAGGCTGCAGTAGGAGCGTGCATGCGCATGTGCGCGCCCGCTCACATGCACAACAGGTGATCTTTTCAACTTGATTGTTCATATAGTAGCTCGCATGATGAAAAAGCGTGGGCACCCCTGCCCTATGGCATTCAATGGGTTTTCTTTCTGAGTCAAAATGCAAGTAGAACTAGAAATGATGATCTTAGTCTTTAAGGTCATAAATGGCTTGGGTCCACATGGATGGTATGTGTTGTACACCACTTTGAAATCTTTGGACTAAACAAACAAATAGTAAATAAATAAATATCTATATTTACATGTTTTATGCAATATTTTATGATGTTATTTATTACTACAAATATATTTTACTGTTTGAGGAAACTATCTTTAAAACAGTTTCAAGCTTCTGGAGTCACTGCAGTGGTGGAAAGACTTTAAAGAGGAATTGATATTCTACTGTTACTTAATCAACATAAAGTTTAAATAACACTGACAGGACATTATATATTGTGGAAACTTGAAAACCTTTGGTGAAGAAACAGGTCTGTTTTTTATTATTAAAATAAATCTCAATTATTGCTTCTTCCATCTGTTTCGAGCCATAAGACGGTAGTTTTGACTGTCAGAGGAATCACTGGGAAAAGAATCGGAACAAAAAACACACAAGAGACCAAATGCTCCTTGGACAGGACTGTATGGCCACTCACTTTGACCAGACATTCCAGTGCCATCATCAATGTGATTCACAAATTCTGGCCTTTAGTGCAAGATATCCCTGGGCTTTCTCTACCTCCGATGATAGCCTACAAACGCACCAAAAATCTTCGTGATGTTTTGGTTCACACTGATCTCAAGACTCCTCCCAGCAGAAGCTCCCTGACAGCCAAAACCCACCCATGTGGGCATTGTGCACAATGCAACAATGTGTACCCCGAAAAAGAAATCTACAGTCCAGGACGAGGACGCTCCTTCAAATTTAAAGACTTTTTTCCCTGCAGCTCGGAGTCCCTCATTTATGGAATCCGTTGTCCTTGTGGAAAAATCTACATAGGTGAAAGCTCTAGAATGCTTAAAACCCGGTTTTCTGAACACAAGTCTAAAGTGAGACATGCATCAGAAGACTCGCCCTTTTACATTCATTGCAAAACATTTTCTCATGGACCTGAGTCATTGAAGTTCTTTGGCATTGAAAAGATCAACACCCCCCCCCCATGGGGACCTTCATGCTGCTTTAATTCGGGCTGAAACCAGAGCAATCATTGACTATCGCACAGAAATCCCCTTTGGCCTCAACGAAAAACTTAGTGTAACAGCCTTGCTCACCTGAATCACATCCCTTTAACCTTTTTAAGCAGGTAGCTGTGTTTGTAATCCTTGCTCTTGCCATTAGACGCCCTTGCGTTTGCACCATTGAGCCTTAGCAGCCAGGTAGTGTACCTCTCCAGCTCCTTATATTCCTTCCTAATGTTTTGATTGTATCAGTGTATTCTGAATTGTATGCTCCGCTTGTTTCATTTGTATCTTTCAGATAATGTATGACAGCCGCCTTTGATGTGTATATTACACTGTATTATTTGAATCTCCACCTGGCCTTGAAAAAGACCTGGGAGGTCAAAACGAGATTTGGCCTGCGCACCTGCTCCCTCGTCGGCCTAAATTGTGTGGAACGACCTCTTTGACTGCGTTTATTTTCCATTGGGACCTTCATTTGCAGTTGGTATTTGAGCAGCGGCTTCTCGCTCCAGCAGCCTCAGCCGCGTTTGTTTACACTCTACAAAGCGGCGAGCCCGGGCTGCAGTGGTTTCCAGGTCGTCTTTGGCACCTCGGAGGCTTGTACTGGGGAATCTTTGCCCCCACAGCATCTATTCTCACCACATTGCACCCTGTGGAATACTCACCTTCGAGAACTGTGATTATACACTCTTGACCACAGGTTTGAACTGCCTTCCACGGGTCCTCATAGTGGATGCCTCCTCAGTTGCCAGAGTGTACCTTTTACGTTTTGTTCTTAACGTTTATTGAGTAACCGTCAGGTCATTTCAAATAAAAGCTCCAACAGCAGAGTAATATACAAGATAAGGATAAAATCAGTACCTAATGTACAAGGCAAACAATGTAACACATTAAAAACTAAACTTACTGCAATTGTCTTGCGTCAACAGATAGGAAGGGAAACTATTAGCATAGGATACTTAGGAGGCCCAGTGATCAGTTGATGTGACGCTTATTACCGCTGTACCGCGGGCTGTTCCATGCCGCCTACTGGAACTCATCCCCCCGCACAGTTGACTCCAATAGACTCCATATACCGCTGTCTTTTTTTATATGCTCTAAATAGGTAAGCAGCTACCTTATACACCGTTTGAAGGTTAGAGTCTGAGAGGAGGAAGTTATTTTAAAAGTAGAGGGCCAAAATGTCCTTTTGGATAGTAAATAGCTAAGGTATTTCTCCCTCTCCTCTGCATATATGGGACAGATCAACAAAATGTGGACTAGATCCTCGACTTCTGGTAGGCCGCAGACACAGACTCTGTCCCTATAGGGTGTGGCAGCATATCTGCCGGCCCTCACCATAGATTCAAATTGCTTGAACCTAGCTCTAGTTAGGGCAATCCTAAGGTGAGGTAGGAGCGGGCGAGCCAGATACGGGGCAGTAACAAAGTGGTTGGGTTGTTGGGCTAACCAGTGCATGGATTTGACCCTAGCCAAATGGGCTAGGTCAGGGCTGTCCAACTTCTACCGGCCCAGGGGCCTGAATTCTGGTCACTGATGACCTGGGGGGGGCGTAGGGTCTGCCCCGCCCCCGGCTCTGCCCTCTTCCCCGACTCCGCCCCCGCCCCTGCATGCATACAGTCAAATATAATCTTTTACTGAGATAAAATGCAGGGATAAGATATTAAATTATTTTAATTTAATATTAAATATATTTAATTCCATCCTCCCCCCCCTTTATTTTAATGTCATATTAATTATATTTAATTCCATCCTCCCTCTCCCCTTATTTTAATTTAATATTAAATATATTTAATTCCATTCTCCCCTCTCCCCTTATTTTAATTTAATATTAAATATATTTAATTCCATTCTCCCCTCCCCCCTTATTTTTATTTAATATTAAATATATTTAATTCCATCCTCCCCTTTCCCCTTATTTTAATGTATCCCATCTCCCCTTATTTCATCTTTAAATATATTTAATTTTATATTTAATACATGAGGGGAGATGGGGAGGATGGAATTAAATATGAGGAGCCCCCTGAGGAGCCCCCTGCTTCGGCCTACCTTTGCCAAACGCGCAGGATCCAGGAGTACCCGGACGACGAGAGAGGCGACGACCGACTGAGTCGAAGAAGGTCCTAATTGCGTCTGTGGGCCTCAGCGATCCAGTAGTAGAGTAGCCGAAGAGTATCGCGAGAATACGCAATCCACACGGGATTTCGCTGTCAACGCCGGCGTGATCTCGCGTTGACAGCGAAATCCCGTGTAGATTGTGTATTCTCACGATACTTGCTCCGAACCTGGAAGTAGGTATTTTTTTTTTTAAAAATTAATTTTATTTTTCAATTTTTATTTTTTATTAAAAAGCTTAGGGGGCCGGAGGGAAGGGGCTGGGGGCCATATACGGCCCCCGGGCCGCCAGTTGGGCAGCCCTGCCCTAACCCATTAAGTAATGCACATCCTGCTCATTAGGAACAACACCAGCGAATGCATCCAAATTGTGTTTATGTGAAACTTGCAAAGTTTGTAATTAGAAAGGGGAAAAAAATCACTTACCCTTTTTATTTAATAAATAACACTTAGTCATTTGTGGAATTACCAAGAGTTTCAGTCCTCAAAATGTTTGCTTCTTTAATGTCTGAGCCAGGGGCGGTCCGACGTATATGCGAATTAAGCGGCCGCTTAGGGCGCCAACTTCTGGGAAGGGCGCCATCTTCTGGGAAGGGCGCCGCCACGCCAGCCGCGCCGCCGTAGCAAACCTCCCTGCCACTGCATCGGCTTCAGCGCCTGGCCTGCAGGAGCTTCTGGGCATGCGCAGAGATTTTCACGCATGCGCAGTGGCTCCGGACCTGAAGTTGAGCTCCGGATCCACTGCTCATGTCCAGAAGCTCCTGCAGGCGCAGAAGCCGAAGCCTGTAAACACGTCACGCCAGCACTCCGTCCGTATTCGGCACGCAGGGGGGCGGAGGCAAAGGGAGAGGCTTAACCTCCATTTGCCTCCGCCCCCTGCGTGCTGAATACGGACTGCTGACGTGACGTGTTTACAGGCTCTGGCTTCTGCGCCTGCAGGAGCTTCTGGACATGTGCAGAAGCTCCTGCAGGCGCAGAAGCTTGTAAACACGTCATGTGACGCAATTGGGCAGGCAGGGGGCAGAGGCAAAGGGAGAGGGGGCGGAGACAAGGGAAAGGGGGCGGAGACAAGGGGGCGCCAAAGTAATGTTATCTTACCATATAAAATAACTTTAGACCGCCCCTGGTCTGAGCACATGTGTATATTTGGTGGGGCAGCCCTTGGAAACAATAGCCCCACAGTTCTCTCTGCACTTTCGCTTTGCTTGATGGGGAAAATGCTCCATATTGCCATTAAATACTATTATTTGGGGCTTCTAAATAAGCTATGTATTTGTGAATGGAAATATAGATTCCAAACATTCATTCTACTTCTTTGTAAGCAGCTATTGGGCTCAGGGTCGTAGCCGGGGGTTGAGGGAAAATGTTGTAGGTCAGTGTGCCGTGGCACACTAGAGTGCCGTGAGCGATCATCAGGTGTGCCGTGGGAAATGGGAACCTCCAATCCCCTTTCTTCCCCCTCCTGCCGAACACTTTTTCTTCTCCACTCGGGCTCCCTTCTTCTCAGCCTCGCTTTGCTCACGCTGCCACTTCTTCAGGAGAGGGGAGGGAGGAAGACGTGACCCGTGCGGGCGCTACTGCGCAGACTCGCCCCAGGTCTTCCTCCGTCCCCTCCACAGTACTCTCTGGATATAGGTGAACTACAACTCCAAAACTCTAGGTGAATGCCCACCAAACTCTTATAGTATTTTCTCTTGGTTATGGGAGTTCTGTGTGGGAAGTTTGATTCCATTCCATCATTGGTGGAGTTCAGAATGCTCTTTGATTGCGGGTGAACTATAACTCCCAGCTGTTGAGCAAGACCTTTGTGTGTGTCTTTCTGCCATTCCTGCCAGGATATCTATGTTGTGTTCATCAAAACTGGTCCAGGTTTCACACTGAGTGTATACATACATTTAAAAACATATTAACCAGATGTATGACTGTGTTAGAGTCTCTCAGCCATGTAGCAGGAAGCCAGCAGAAGCAAACAAGCAGTGCCAGTCAGTAGTGCACAGACTGGCGTTGTGGTGAAGCTTCGAGATGAGCATCCTCATTCCACTTCCCTCAAAGTGCAAAGTACGTGCTGTAATATGCTACCTAAATGATAAGGGCATGAACGCCACTGTGGTTCATTGTGAAATCGTTTCAGTTCATGGAGAGGATATAATTTCAAGACAAAATAGGTATGGTATATATCAGGGCTGTCCAACTTCTAACTATATGTATGACTGTGTTAGAGTGTCATTTTGTGTCATTTTGGTTGGTGGTGTGCCCCAGGATTTGGTCAATGTAAAAAATGTGCTGCGGCTCAAAAAAGGTTGAAAAACACTGTTGTGGGTAATACTCATCCCACTAAACGTCTGCGAGGGTTATCCGGAAAGTAAGGTTACAAGGCACGGCGCGCTCTCTCAGCCATGTAGCAGGAAGCCAGCAGAAGCAAACAAGCAGTGCCAGTCAGTAGTGCACAGACTGGCGTTGTGGTGAAGCTTCGAGATGAGCATCCTCATTCCACTTCCCTCAAAGTGCAAAGTACGTGCTGTAATATGCTACCTAAATGATAAGGGCATGAACGCCGCTGCGGTTCATTGTGAAATCGTTTCAGTTCATGGAGAGGATATAATTTCAAGACAAAATAGGTATGGTATATAGGTCATCTTGGGCACATACATCGAGTACCCTCTGCTTCACCCGGTTTATCATTGAAGTCACTCTGATGTTCGACGGATCCACCTGGAGCCCCTGTAGGATGAGATATGTCATTATGGAGCCCCCCCCCCCCCATGTGTTCTGAGAGGGAACTCTGAATTGCTCCATCAGGCACAACTTGGGCAGTCTCGCGTCTTCTAGATTGTTTACCTTGCACCAGTAGTTAATGGCTCTAATTTTTGCTAGGCCTGAAATTTGGTGTCTGCCTAATTCGAACCTGACTGCCGCTGCAGGAGTGCGATTATTCACCCCCAGAATCCGCCTAAAAAGTTAGTCTGGGTGCGCTCAATAGTGACATTGGTCAGGCCCCAAATTTCTGCGCCATACAACAAGAGAGGCAAAACCTTGGCGGCATAGACTTTGAGAATTGGCAGAAGGGATCCCGGGTAGTGGCGGTTAATTAACCTGGTAAGCTGAGAAAGCCTGAGGTTAGCCTTGATGGAAAGTGCATGCATATGATCCACCCATGACCCATTAGCAAAGAAGGTGACCCCAAGGTAAGTATACTTTTTAACTTGTTCGGTTGCCTCCTGTCCAAGAGACCACTTGTGCTTCCTGTCTCTCCTAGCAAATCTCATCACTTTTGATTTGTTTTTGTTGATTGTCAGGTCATTTGCACTGGCGTATGTGTTGAGTTTCCTCAACACCCGTCTCAAGCCTACCTGGGAGAAAGCAATGATGACAAGATCATCCGCGTAAAGAAGGGTATTGAGAGGGCGCGGCCCTATTTTGGGCCTATGGAGGGAATTCACATTTAGGAAATCAGGAAGGTCACTAATAAATAAGTTAAACAGTATAGGTGCTAAAATGCAACCTTGTCTGACTCCCTTAGCTATTTTAACTTTGTTGGTGAGCACGCGTTTTGCGCCTGTTCTAATCTGGATGACATTATCGGAGTGGAGGTTCTGAATCAGGGCTAGTAGTCTGCGATCGATCCCCCGGGATTCCAATTTTTCCCAGAGAATGTCTCTGTTAATGCTGTCAAACGCAGCTGAGAAGTCAATAAAGGCTGCGAAGAGTGGTCTGCCCTTATGTAAGGATTGAGTCACTAGGTGATTTAGGACTAAACAGTTGTCCATGGGGGATCTTCCTTTCCTGAACCCTGCAAGCTCTTCCGGCAGTAGGTTGTTAGTAAGGACCCAGGTCTCAATCCTGTCCAAAAGAATTCGGGAGAATATTTTTGCAGTGATATCAATGAGGCTGATAGGACGGTAGTTCTTAGGATCTTTTTTGTTACCTTTTTATGTATCGGGACTATTATTGCCATTTTCCAACCTGTGGGAATGCACAGAGTTTTGACAATGTGCGAGCAAAGTCCCGCCAATAAAGTGGCCCACCACTGTATCCTGTCCTTGAAGAGCTCCCCGGGAAGAAAATCCTCCCCAGGGGCTTTTCCTGGTTTTAATCTCTGGATTATGGATTTAATTTCCGCGGGGGAAATTTGGGGCCATTCAGGGAGTTCTTGTGGGAGCGGCCTATCTTGGGAGTTACTGTGGCTAGTTGGGGGTTTAGCGAACAGTTGCTGGAAATACTGTTCCCATACTTCAGGTGGGATAAGATTGTCAGCCATAGATTTGTTCTCATTGAGTATTCCCTTCACTTGGTTCCAGAAAATTACCATAGAACTATCTTTTGCCGAGTTTTCTATCTCCCTCCAAACGGAGGCGTCATATAGCTTCTTTTTGAGCTTCACTGTTTGTTTATAATGCCTCCTCAAGGAGAGCATCTGAAAGTGAAATTCTGGGGCAGGGTTGGATTTAGATATCCTAAGCCATTTCCTGAGTCTTTTCCGGAGGTCCTGGCACTCTTGGTCAAACCAGCTCCGGGAGGATTTCTTTATGTCCTTAGGGCTGGGTTTAATTAGGTGTTTTTTCAAAAGATGACACATATCACTAAAAGCCTTGGAGACCTCTCCCCAGGAGGCGGAGGGCGACAGAACGGTGTTGGCATAGGAGGTCACTTCCTGGGAATTCATGTCATTGTTTAAGGTTGAAAGGTCAACCTTCAGCCATTTGATGCTATAATGAGAATGAGTCTCTAGATGGTCACATAGCCATTGATCCCCTGATACTGAGGGTCTTAGGTCCGAGGGACCGATAAGGTGAACACCTATAGGTTGGTGATCACTATCGGCAACGGGAAGACAAAAATCTGAGAGAAAAGGGGTTCAAAATCTGCAGTAGTACCGATATAATCCACAGTACTGCTTGCGGATGGGCCGTGGAAGGTATAAGGATATACAAAAGAAGTATCCTTACCACCCAAGAGGATCATATCACATCTACATACCAGCGACAACAAACTTGAGCCGGCCGCATTCACCTTCTTGTCCCTAGATGACCAATTAACAAGTGAATGGGGTGAAGGGTGAGACAGGCCTAGAGTTTTGGCATGGTCCCAGGGTTTGGGCCCCAGCCTCGCATTAAAGTCCCCCAAAATCACAGGGATGGCTTGTGGGTACTGATCTAAAAGCTCCAATATAGTCACCTCCAAGTGAGCCCTCACCTCAGGTTTGTAATATATTGAAGAACTCGAGGGAATATACACGTTAATTATGATATAAATGTGGGCTTGTGCATTCCCAGAGTGCTTGCAAAGGATGGGTAGGAGATGCGGAGAATTCCAACCCTCTAACAGTCTAGTTCCCGTCCATCCCAGGTCAGCCCTCAGCAGTATGGAGAGACCGCCAGATGGTCTGCCTCTAGACTTGATCTTTTGAGCATAAGAATGCCATCCCTCATAACCTGGAAGATCTATTTGGGCTTTGCCCTCCATCAGCCAGGTCTCCTGTAAAGCTATCAACTCAAAATTAGAAATGAAGTCCAGAGCCGCAGAGTTTCTGATGGAGTCAGCTCCAGCAATGTTCCAGGATAAGATCTTTATCAAAGGGTGAGTTCCATTTGGGGGTCTGTGCTAATAGCAGGGGGCTCTGTTGCAGTCCTTCGGGTGCAAGGTAGTCAGGGTTTCTCTGCAGCAGGGTGGCAAACGATATCATCCAGCTCATTGTAGCTTACGCAGTTGTTGCCATGAGAGGTGGTAGGACCAGCAAAAGAGATCAGACTGACTTCCTCAGAACAGACCGTTGGATTTGGCAGGTTTGCTGTGGAAGGATCCGTAGCAGTAAGGGACCCTATGGGCAGGGAATGGGGTAGCAAATGGATAAGCGGCATAGTTATAAGGCGTCTCCGTACACTCTTCATAGGTGCACTCAGTTGAGATATGTGCACCCTTTCCACACTTCCTCCATAGGGGGCTCTTTGCATGTGAGATCTATTTGGGGCTGATGGAACCTTTTCTCCGCTTGTGTCGTATGAGGATAGTCTCCGCCTCTTTTTCCTGGAAGGGGGATTGGAGGCCTGCTTTGCGTTAGAGGTATAGAAGGGAGGGGGGACTGGCTGTTGAAAGGAGGGAGGAGCTTGGCCTCTTCTCCCCAGCTTCCTTGACTGCCTGTACTCTCAATTTAAGGGCTTCCAACCTCATCCTTAGTGTGTGGCACTGCTCATCCGAAAGGCGCTGAGTGTGGTTTGAGATCCCAGGAGCAATCCGGGGCCTTTCCATGGCCTTGCTGCTGTTTGTAGCATTAACATGCGATGTCGATGCTGATGAAGGGTGGTGTGCGTAGGTTGTCAATCTATGATTGTCGGGGGTCTTGAGACCGAAGGTGGAGCCCAGCTCCGTAGGGAAATGGCCGATCTGGGTCTTGCTCTTGCTCACTTGAGCAATCAGGTCATGGCTCAGGCTGATTCTGGTTGTGTTTATGAAAGTCCTCTTGGTGAAAATTCCATATGCCGCCAAGTCCTGCCTTATGTTGAGTAATCGTCTCACATAGACAGGCTCTTTAAAGCTGAGTACTAGCCTTTTGATGTTCCTCTTGGTGGGGAGCCAAACTATCTCCTCTACAACCGATGGTCCTATTTTGCGTTTCATTAGGAGGGACAAGGAGCCTCTGACAGCCTGGTGGTTATGCCAGCGATTGCGATTACAAGGTAATTCACGAATCAATAATGCTATTCTGTTGTTTTGTAGCTGCAGAGAAGTCGGATTTTTATGTAAGGCAGTGGGGTTGTAGGGAGTTCCAGACGGTTTCGTGCTGGATACACACGTTATCGCAGGGTCAGCACTAAGGCCAACCCTTTCCTCCTGGTGTCCTTGTATTCCTAGTATCTCGCATTTCTCAACTGACAATCCCACAATGAGGTTCCGGATTGCCTCTAATTTGGCGTCGATCTCACTGAGTTTATCCAACAGGGAGAGAGGCGTCAGAGTGGATAAGGGGCAATTGGTAAACCGCGCCGCAGGCTTGCCAAGCTCCTCCGATAGGGAGCGGGGAGCTGCAGGTTTGGCAAGCTCAGGGTAAGGCAGTAGAGGTTGTGTTTGCGCGTCCTCCATGGTAGCTCCCTCCGGATGGGGTGAGTCCCATTCTATGAGTGCTGAGGAATCCTCTAGGGGGTTGGATAGCACCGATATATTCTGTCCTATATTCTGTCCTGTTGGAGGAAGATACTTTGGGGAATCTTGGGGGGGCGAGAAGATCAGTAATTTTCCTCTGAGTGCTGGAGAACTCCTCATCAGAGCCCCGCGTCCTCCTCCTTTTCCCTTTAACTGTCAGGATTTTATCAGACTCCTTCCTATTGCGTTTCCTCAGCCGGTCTTTCATAGTGGCGGCCTGAAGGGTACTTCTCCACTATTGGCCTGGTTGTTCTATGTCCTGTTTCCTTATTCCTTTTTCTTTTGGAGTTTATTGGCCACTATAACCACTATAGGACCAAAGGCCGAAAATCGGTGGAGTTCTGCCTTGATTGTAATTTCCTGCTCTCTTGGGCTTATCCCTGTGGGGCGAGCAGTAGAATAAGCAACCTTCAGGCAACCTTGAACCACTGGTTTCAGGCACAGCTGGTGTTAGTTTACACTCTCGCAACCTCAGTAGCTTCCAGTGGCTTCCTTCTAAGAAACACCGAAGGCAATATTCCTCCAATTGTTAGAAATTGTCAGGAAGATAGTGCAGAGGCTACGTTACAACTGTGGTCCAAACTAATACAGCAAAAGATTGTAGCTGGTTCAGGTTTCTCTGTGTTTCTCTCTTTCTCTTTCAAGGACAATCTCCGCTTATCACTGGTATTCCAAGAGTTGAGCAAAATATTTGCAGCAAGAAAGGAAACTGCCCGTTTACTCCCTCACAGGACACCACAAGCGTCCAGTTTATCTCTGGCTTGTAGCAATTATTATGAGGTTAATAATAGGAGGTGAGTAGTAAAAATGCTGCTAAAAATAAAAGATAGATACACTTGCCTCGGAGCTGTGAGGAGAGCGACCCACACGCTCGGCAGTCAACCGGAAGTTTAAGCTGTTTAAGCTCTAAATTGACAGTAAGGCTTCATTAACTTGATTTTCCCGACTAGGTCTCAGCTCATGGGACATTGTGTATGGCCTGAATTTACAGTAACCTACCTTGGCACACAGAGCCCCTATGACCCACGCTACATTCTACTGCAGTTTGGAGGAGGGTGGACCATGGATGATGGGATTTTATGTACCTCCATGGATTATGGGATTTGTAGTACTTTCAAACCCTTCATTCCCACACAAGCATCAACCTCTACATCAACACAGCAGACCGAAAGACAAAAACATTGTATATCCACAAGCTATGCAGAACGCCAGCAACACCACACACCGACAACTCCACAGGACTTCAACATCCCACCCACCAGAACAACCCACAACGACACAGCCATGACCCCACCAAGACCATAACTAACATCAATTCCAACCCCTTACATACTCAGACTTTCTCGCATCTCCTAAATAGGGCACAGCAACGCGTGCCGGGTACAGCTAGTTACCTATAAAGTTCTAAAAGGTTTGGGGCCTGCCTGTCTTCGTGACCGCATCTTCCCCTACGAACCAACACGATCATCTGGGGAGGCTCTTTTCTTGCTAGCACCACTCAGGCTTGGTTGGTGGGGATGAGGGGGGGGGGCTTCTCAGTGGTGACCACCCCCCGGTTCTGGAATTCCTTCTCCAGGGAGATTAGGCTAGCACCCACTCTGTCCATATTCTGAAAAGTTTTAAAGACATGGTTGTTCCACTGGCCATTTGACTAGACAACCTCCCAGATAGCTGGGTCCCAACTAGGATCTAAAATCTTGTCCATGCACTTTATTATTGTTCTGCACTTAAATTCATAATGCTATTGTCATACTGCCCTCTATTTTTAATGTTGTCATGTGATCAATGCACTTTATCCACCAGCCCTATCCTCACAATTGTTTTTGCATCAGTCCTCCGACCTGTACCCAGAAACTGATGGTTATCATAGAACTCATTGGTTGTTGGTTGCTGTTTTGCTTTCATATTTTGTTATAATGTCCTTGTTTTATTTTGTTTTATGTAGCCATTATATATTTGAATGTGCTATTTTATTTTATTATGCTGTTTGAGCTTGTCCCCGTATAATGCCGGTTTATTTCTGAGCTCAATTCAATGTGCTGGTTTTGACCTATAAAGCTCTATACCATTCTGGCCCAACTTATTTGTCCGAATGTATCTGCCTCTATGTCCCACCTTGCTCCTTAAGATCATCTGGGGAGGCCCCGCGCTCGCTTCCGCCAGCACCTCAAATGCGGCTGGTGGGGACGAGAGACGGGGATTTCTTGGTTGTGGAATGCGCCACCAAGCAAGATACAATCGACTCCATCCCTCCTAGCATTTAGGAAAAAGGTAAAATCTTGGTTGTGAGACTAGGCTTTTGCACAATGACATAGGAGCACTTTAACTTTAACTGGAATGGACTGGCTTGATGACAGAGATGAGGACACAGTTTTACTGTTTCAGCAATTGGATGTGTGGATTGAGCATTGTTTTAATTGTTATTTTAATTGATTGTTGGATTTTGTTTTAATTAATGACTTTGTCTCAATTTTGTATGTTTTATGGCGATTTATGTATTAGGCATTGAATTGCTTCCTCTGTTAGCCGCTCTGAGTCCCCTGAGTGTCGTCCCCCGATAAAATCCTTAATGGATAAAAATTTAAATTTTGCATAATATGTATGTGTTGTTGCTGCTGCTGCTGTATCTCTTGGGGAAGACTTCATAAGTTCTGTTCCCTTTCCTCCATGCAAGGATGGGCAGCCCCAAAAATGGGTTTCAGATGTCTGGAAATTCTTGAAGCGGAGACAATCTGGTCATGCCCATACAATTAAGCAAACAAATTGAGATATCTCAGTGCTTATCAGCAAGTGTGGATAAATAGCACAGTGAAAAGTACCTGAACAGGCAGAATGCAGGGACTTTGTCCAGTTTGGAGGAGTTCAAGTGTTTTGATGATAGGGAAAGGAGGAAATTAGCTAAGTAAATATATACCCACCCATTTAGAAAGTGGCTCATGGCTCTACAATGACGGGGAAAGGAAGAAATTGGCTAAGTAAATTCATATACCCATTCAGAGTGTTGCAAATTGTAATAAGATTTGCAAATTGTAACAAGTTGGTGTTATAGTAAGTGAGCTAGAGGCTTGCTCTCAGCCCTATACTCTTGCCTGGAGAATTTGTACTTTCAACTCCTACCTGGAGAAGAATCATAGAAATTGAGAAGTCTCTGCTAGATTCTAAGATCTGGGAACTCTACTAGAAGGATCCAGTTAAACTGTCTCATCCTCAGAAAAGTGATGCCAAACATCTTGAATGAATCTTGCCTCCAACAGGCGGACCTGGAGGTGGAGTTGTGGAGGTCTATCAGGAATCAATCCCCCTGATCAGATGCCTCATTCCACAATCTGCTGGGTTTGAATGTGTCCACCTAAAAATGGATACCTGGGACAGTATGCGGATTCTGCTTGTGACCGCACCGACCACCCCGCAACACAGCTGTCTCTCTGTCTGAGCTTGCAGAGGTGGTCTCTAGCTTGGTGTTGGTCTCTCAGTGACTGGTAGTCCTGGGGGACTTTAATATCCATGCAGAGGCTTCCCTGTCTGGTGCAGCTTAGATCTTCATGGTTGCCATGATGACCATGGGACTGTCCCTAACCCTAACCCTAACCCAGGCCCGGATTAAAGGAGTGTGGCACCCTAGGCCATACTTCGGCAGCGCTGCCCAGGGGCGGGGCTCTCGCTCGGCCCCCCCTCCTTCCTTCAGTGAAGGGAAGAGGCGGGCGGCCTCCTCCTCCACCCGCCCCACCCCTCCTTCCTTCAGTGAAGGGAAGAGGGGCGGGCCCGGTGACGCAACGGGAAGAGGGGCCGGCAGGCCTTTTCTCCGCCTCCTCCTCCACCCGTCGCGTCACCAGGCCCGTCCCTCTTTCCTTCAGTGAAGGGAAGAGAGGGGCGGGCCGATGAGGCGACAGGAGGAGGCGGCGGAGAGAAAGCCCGGGCCTTCTCTCCACCTCCTGCTCCACCCGTCAGCGTCACTGGGCCCGTCCCTCTTTTCTTCAGTAAAGGAAAGAGAGGGGCGGGGTCGAACCCCGACAGGACAGGAGGAGGTGGAGAGAAGGCCCGGGCCTTTTCTCCGACTCCTCGTCCTCACGTCGCGTCACCGGGCCCGTCCCACTTTCCTTCAGTGAAGGGAAGGGAGGGGCGGGCCGACGACGCGATGGGAGGAGGAGGAGAGAAGGCCCGGGCCTTTTCTCCGCCTCATCCTCCTCCCAGTCGCATCACCGGGCCCGTCCTCTTTCCTTCAGTGAAGGGAAGGGAGGGGCGGGCCGTCCCTCTTTCCTTCAGTGAAGGGAAGGGAGGGGCGGGCGACGCGGAGGAGGAGGAGAGAGGGCCCGGCCTTTCTCCGCCTCATCCTCCTCCCGTCGCGTCACCGGGCCCGTCCCCTCTTTCCTTCAGTGAAGAGAAGAGAGGGGCGGGCCGACAACGGGAGGAGGAGAGAAGGCCCGGCCTTTTCGACAGGAGGAGGTGGAGAGGAGCCCGGCCTTTTCTCCGCCTCCTCCTCCTCCCGTCGCGTCACCGAGCCCGTCCCTCTTTCCTTCAGTGAAGGGAAGAGAGGGGCGGGCCGACGAGTAAAGCGACGGGAGGAGGAAAAGAAGGCCCGGCCTTTTCTCCGCCTCCTCCTCCCCCGTCGCGTCACCGGGCCCGTCCCTCTTTCCTTCAGTGAAGGGAAGAGAGGGGCGGGCCGACGAAGCGACAGGAGGAGGTGGAGAGAAGGCCCGGGCCTTTTCTCCGCCTCCGCCTCCTCCCGTCGCGTCACTGGGCTCGTCCCTCTTTCCTTCAGTGAAGGGAAGAGAAAGGCGGGCCGACGACGACGGGGGGGAGAGGAGGAGAAGGCCCGGGCCTTTTCTCCACCTCCGCCTCCTCCCGTTGTGTCACGGGCTCGTCCCTCTTTCCTTCAGTGAAGGGAAGAGAGGGGTGGGCCGATGACGCGACAGGAGGAGGCGGCGGAGAGAAAGCCCGGGCCTTCTCTCCACCTCCTCCTCCACCCGTCGCGTCACTTGGCCCGCCCCTCTTTCCTTCAGTGAAGGGAAGAGAGGGGCAGGCCGACGAAACGACGGGAGGAGGAGGAGAGATGGCCCGGGCCTTTTCTCCGCCTCCTCCTCCTGTCGCGTCACCGGGCCCGTCCCTCTTTCCTTCAGTACAGGGAAGAGAGGGGCGGGCCGGCCGACGAAGCGACGGGAGGAGGAGGAGAGAAGGCCCGGGCCTTTTCTCCGCCTCCTCCTCCTCCCGTCGCATCACTGGGCCCGTCCCTCTTTCCTTCAGTGAACGGAAGTGAGGGGCGGGCCAATGATGCGACGGGAGGAGGGGGGGAGAAGGCCCGGGCCTTTTTTTCCGCCTCCTCCTCCCGTCGTGTCACTGGGCCCGTCCCTCTTTCCTTCAGTGAAGGGAAGAGAGGGGCGGGCCGATGACGCGACGGGAAAAAGGCGGCGGAGAGAAAGCCCGGGCCTTCTCTCACCTCCTCCTCCACCCGTCGCGTCACTGGGCCCGTCCTCTTTCCTTCAGTGAAGGGAAGAGAGGGGCGGCCGACGACGCGACGGGAGGAGGAGGAGAGAAGGCCCGGCCATTTTCTCCGCCTCCGCCTCCTCCCGTCGCGTCACCGGGCCCGTCCCTCTTTCCTTCAGTGAAGGGAAGGGGGGAGGGCCGATGATGTGACGGAGGAGGAGGAGAGAGGAGGCCCGGCCTTTTCTCCGCCTCCGCCTCCTCCTGTCGCGTCACCGGGCCCGTCCCTCTTTCCTTCAGTGAAGGGAAGAGAGGGGCGGGCCGATGATGCGACGGGAGGGAGGGGAGAGAAGGCCAGGCCTTTTCTCCGCCTCCTCCTCCTCCTGTCGTGTCACCGGGCCCGTCCCTCTTTCCTTCAGTGAAGGGAAGAGAGGGCGGCCGATGACGACGGGAGGAGGGGCGAGCGAGAAGGCCGGGCCTTCTCTCCACCTCCTCCTCCTTGTGTTGCGTCACTGGGCCCGCCCCTCTTTCCTTCAGTGAAAGGAAGAGGGGCGGACCCGGTGATGTGACAGGAGGAGGGGGCGGCGGGCCTTCTCTCCGCCTCCTCCTCCCTCTCGGCGTCATCTCCGCCCCTCTTTCCTAGGGCCTATGGCGCTCCGCACACATGCACAGGAGCGCCGAAATCCGAACTTTAAAAATTTTATTGTATTTCCGGGGGTCCGGATCCGCTGCCCCCCAAAATGTGCCGCCCTAGGCCATGGCCTAGGGTGGCCTTATGGGTAATCCGGGCCTGATCCCACCCATCAGGTGGGTCACACTCTAGACCTAGCAGTGAACAGAGGAGATATTGGTGTGGAAGATCAAAAAATTCTTCCATTGTCATGGACCGACCACCATCTGATCAATGTTATACTAACCATTGCCTCCAACCTCCACAGAGATGGTGGACTGATTAAGATGGTCTGCCCCAGGAGACATATAGATCCAGAAGGATTCCTGATGTCTCTTGGCGACCTTTCTGTCATGGTGGCTGACGATCATGTCGAAATGGTTGCTCTCTAGTTTATAACACTGAGATAGCCAGGGCGCTAAACACGATCACCCCTGAATGTCCCCTCTCACTGAGCAGAGTTAATCCCAATCCTTGGTTCTCTGAGCAGCTGGCATTGATGAAGCACTTGAAATGGAGACTAGAGTGCCTTTGGCGGAGAACTCGGAGTGTCTCCAATCAAGCATGGGCTAGAACCTACATTAAGGCCTACTCCATAGGTTTGAGGGCAGCCAGGAAGTCCTTCTCAACTGCCCGCATAGCGTCTGAAGCTAATAGACCAACTGAGTTGTTCCGGGTTGTTGGGGAGGTCCTTTACCCCCATAGGGGAGAGTGGCTCCTTGACAATCCTAGACAATCCGAATACTGGGTGCAGCGAGTTTGCACATCACTTTGCAGACAAAGTTGCTCGGATACACTCCGACTTGGAACACTAAGTTTAATGCAGTATTGGGTGAGATAACTGAGGCATCTGCCAGTCTGATCTTGTTGGATTTGTTATGCAGCCTGATGATGTAGACAAGATCCTGGAAGCTGTGAGAGCAACCACATGCACACTATATCCTTGCCCTTCCTGTCTTATAAAAGTTGCCAGAGGAGGATTAGCTGAGTGGTTTACAAGGATTATAAATGCCTCGCTGGATAAAGGACAAATTCCATTTTGCCTAAAACAGGCAATAGGTAGACCAATCCTGAAAAAAGGCATCCCTTGATTCCTCAGTATTAAACAACTACCAGCCAAATCTTCCTTTTCTGGGCAAGGTTCTGGAGCAAGTGGTTGCATCTCAGCTGCAGGGATTCTTGGATGAAACAGATTATTTGGACCCATCACAGTCTGGGTCCAGGCTTGGTCATGGTACCAAGATGGCTTTGGTTGCCTTGGTGGATGACCTCTGTAGATAACTTGACAAGGGGAGTGTGTCCTTCTTGGTTCTCCTGGATATCTCAGAGGCTTTCAGTACCATCAATCATGGTATTGTTCTGGGATGACTCTCCGGAATGGGTCTTGGGGGCACTGCTTTACAGTGGCTCCACTCCTTCCTGGAGGGCCGCACTCAGTTGGTGAAGCTGGGGACACCTGTTCGATCGCTGACCTTTAACCTGTGGGGTCTCGCAAGGTTTGAGTCTTTCCCCCATGCTTTTCGATGTCTACATGAAACTGCTGGGTGAGACCATCTGGAGCTTTGAAGTTCAGTGCCATCGCTATGCAGATGACTCACAGCTCTACTACTCCTTTCCACCTAATTCCAAGGAAGCCCCTTGGATCCTGGACCAGTGCTTGGCCACTGTGATGGGCTGGTGGGGGGCCAACAAGCTGAAGCTAAATCCTGACAAGACAGAGATCCTTCATCAAAAGACAACCTGGCAAAATGGCACTACCACCTTGTGTGGCTGTGGAGCAGAACAGACAACTCTGCATCTGCATGCTTGTCCCCTATATCCTGCCTCATATACAAAGGAAGAATTGTTGGGGGCTACAGACAATGCCATTGCCCATTCTTGGTCAAAAGATATTTAGCTGCTTGTGCTCCTTCTATTTTTATCAGTTTTATACTAATGTATGCAATGTTTTTGATATTTAATAAAATTATTATTATTATTATTATTATAGGGCTGTCTATTTAATATGACTTAAAGCCATTAAAATATCAAGGAAGGTACAGCATCTGTGTGAGGGAGGTGTTTCAGAACTTGCTTATCTTCTTTACAATTCACCCAGAAACCTGGAGTGGATTTATAGCCTACTGACCTCAAACCCCCAACCGGCCTCTGTGGCTCAGCTCACTTTTGTCAATGAAAACGAGAAACTCTTCTCTTTGCTTGCAAGACAGTGAGATATTTGCTGCCACCTTTTGGCAAGCAATCTTATATTTGAAAGACCGAATTCATGCAGTTGCTCAGAACTAGCAAGCTGGGTTATTGTCGATTATGCAAAAAAGCAAAACAGATTTGAAATAAATAATAAAATAAGCATTCATAGCCAGAATTACTGGGTTGCTGTGAATTTTTCAAGTCGATGACCATGTTCCAGTAGCATTCTCTCCTGACGTTTTACCTGCATCTGTGGCTGGCATCTTCAGAGGTCTGTTGGAGGTGAGGCAAGTGGAGTGTATATATATTTGTGGAATGTCCAGAGTAGGAGAAAGAACCCTTGTCAGTTTAAAGCAAGTGTGAATATTGCAATTAGCAAGTTTGACTTAGCATTTGGGTAGCCATGAAGCTGCAAAGTCAAAGTAAAGGTATCTGCCTAGAGCAGGGGTGCTCACACTTTTTCAGCATGTGAGTTACTTATAAAACAACCAAGTCAAAATGATCTACCTACCCACTACTCAGAGAGCCATAAAAGCAAAATATTTGGAAATTTAGTTCAATGAGAGCCGTATAATACATTTTAAGACTGAATTCAACAAAATGTAAGTATAATATGCCCCTGAATTTATTCATAATAATAATGATGATGATATTCATTCAGCCTCTGCTAATAGTAATAGTAGTAGTAACAACAACAATAGGTTCCTAGAGTAGAAGGAGACCTCCAAGGGCCATCCAGTCCAACCTCCTTCTGCCATAAGGGAAAAACACAAAGCATTCCTCAAAGATGGCCATTCAGCCTCTGATAATAATAATAGGTTCTTAGAATAGGAGGAGACTTCCAAGGGCCATTCAGTCCAACCCTCTTCTGCACCTGGGCGGCGTCGGGAGCCTGCGGGGCGGACTGAGCCTTCCCCCTGCCCTGCCTGCGATCTACCAGGACGCCCTACGCGATCTACCAGTAGATCGCGATCTACCTAATGAGCACCCCTGGCCTAGAGGTAGCCTGGGCTTTGTTGCCTGAAGGCATTATCTGTTTAGAAAGTGCTCACTGGCACTTGATTGCCTGGAGTTCTCCTGTTTTTAAGTAATGTTCCTTATTTACTGTATTGATTCTGAATTGAAGTGAAGTGAGGAATTAATTGAATTGCTAGGAGACTTCATAGGCATTCAACTTATATCCCTCACTTGCACCTTGGAATGGTAGGAAAGACAAGTATTTCCATGGGGGGTGAGGTGACAGAAATTTAAGATACGGATAACCCTTCTGTCTTCCAGAAATGATACCCTCTGGCAAGCAGGATCTGTTCTAAAAATAGGTGCCTGTTCCTATAGGGTGCGAGACCAAAGGATCTCAGTTGGTTGAGCTGTAAAAATTGGAATCAATCAATCTGAACAACAAACACTTCCTAGACAACTTTGGACTCTCCATGTCTTCCTTATGAGGAAACAAACCTTATGAAATCATCATTGTTTTGTTGCACCTCAGGATTTTCTCCAAATTTTACCTGAAGTACCATCACCCTTATCAGTGCAGTGTGGCAACTGTCAAATGAATACCTACGATTCAGAGAGGTGTGTTGTTGTTGTTGTTGTTGTTGTAAAAACCTGGCATTTTCATCATTGTAGCAGATAAGGGAAAGATACTTGTTTCTTCTACTGCTTTTGCGTATAGCGTGGCTATTCGGCTTGGGATCCATAAACAAAATACACACTTGCTCTCAAAGGCATTCATGGTCAGAATTACTGTGTTGCTGTGAGTTTTTCGGGCTGTGTGGCCATGTCCCTGCAGAATTCCCACCTGACGTTTTGCCTGCATCTGTGGCTGGCATCATCAGAGGTCGGATGGAAGTGAGGGAAGTGGAGTGCATATATATTTGTGGAATGCCCAGGATGGGAGAAAGAACCCTTGTCTATTTTAAAGCAAGTAAAAGGGACCGAGCTCGGAGAATCGATCCCCTTGCTGACGAGTCCAGAACGGAGAGGGCCCCAAAGTCGTTCTTCACCAGGACGTTTTGGAGCTCCTGCTACAAGCAGTCGAAGCTCCGAGGGCCTCACCGGACGATCAATAAAGATGTGAAGGACACTGCGCGATCAGGCCGGGACTCCCAAACCAGACTCCCATATGGGAGCTCACGGGTTTTAACCCCCACCAGCGTCTTGGCACCGGCGATGGTATTGGGACATCCCTGCCTGCCTCCTTTCGATGGCAGAATGGCCTGGAGGGGTTACGTGGGCCTCTGTTGAACATCGTAAACAGCTCCCTTGAGCAAGGAGTCTTTCCAGAGTGCTTAAAAGAGGCGGTAGTAGCTCCATTACTGAAGAAACCGTCACTAGACCCGGCGGTTCCCTCCAACTCCCGACCAGTGTCGAACCTTTCGTACCTGGGGAAGGTAGTTGAGAGGGCAGTAACGGAGCAGTTGCAGTCCTTCTTAGATGATGCAACATGGCTAGACCCCTTCCAGTCCGGCTTCCGTTCGGGGCACGGGACGGAGACGGTTCTGGTCTCCATCACAGACCAACTCCGCTGCCAGCTCGACCAAGGCGGGTCTGCGCTGCTCGTGTTATTGGACCTCACGGCAGCGTTTGACACGGTCGACCACAATCTATTGATCCACCGCCTGGCCGTGGCTGGAGTGAGGGGGACAGCCCTTAAATGGCTGACCTCCTTCCTCCATCAGCGGTCTCAGCGTGTGAGGAGGGGCGAGGTGGTCTCCGAGGGCTCCCACTACTCTGTGGGGGTCCCCAGGGGCCATTCTCTCCCCTCTGTTATTTAACATCTACATGCAGCCGCTTGCACAGCTGGTGCGGAGTTATGGGCTGGAGTGTCACCAATATGCGGATGATACCCAGCTCATTCTGAGGATGGAGGGCAGGCCGGGTTCTGTCCCCGATAATTTCCAACACTGCCTCGAAGCTGTTACTGGATGGCTGCGAGCCAGTAGGTTGAGGGTGAATCCGGCGAAGACGGAGATCTTGTGGCTGGGTCGCCCTGGTGATGTTAATGTCCAGCTTCCGAGCCTGGACGGTGCGGTGTTATGCCCATCGCCTTCCATAAAGAGCCTGGGGGTCCATTTGGACTCCCAGCTGACCATGGAGGCCCAGGTCTCTGTGGTCAGCAAGATCGCTTTTCATCTGCGACAGGCAAGGAGGCTGGCCCCTATCTCTCCCGGAACGATCTGGCCACGGTGATCCAAGCCACAGTCATCTCAAGGCTGGATTACTGCAACGCGCTCTACGTTGGCCTTCCTCTGTCGGTGACCCGGAAGCTCAGGCTAGTGCAGAACACTGCCGCCCAGCTCCTGTCTGGCACGCCAGCTGGCGCCCACATAACACCTGTTTTGCAAGATCTGCACTGGCTGCCAATTGAGCACCGGATCACCTTCAAAGTGTTGGTCCTCACCTTTAAGGCCTTACACGGCCTGGGGCCAGCGTATTTGAGGGACCGTCTCACCCCATATTGCCCTCCGAGATCACTTTGGTCTGAGGACTCCAATCTCCTGGAGATACCTTCAGCTAAACTCGCAAGGCTGACTGCTACCCGCCGGAGGGCGTTCTCTGTTATAGCACCTACGCTGTGGAACGCCTGTCCGGCCGGAACTCGGGCTATGAAGGACTTGCTCCCGTTTAGACGGGCCTGTAAAACATACCTGTTTAAGCAGGCCTTTGGTGAGTAAGTCCTGCCCATGCCCCGCCATCTATTCGTTCTTCTGAGGATGATGTGCTGTTCATTGTGTTAACTGTGTTATTAATTACTATACTGCTGTTGTTTTTAATTGTTTTTAACTGCTTATTGCCTGTATTTTACTGTAAGCCGCGAGCCTCAGGGAGTCGGCGGCGTAGAAGCCCGAATAATAAAATAAATAAATAAATAAAGAATGGGGCCTTAAGGGCATCGCCGCGGACACTTCCCTATTTCCTCCCTCCCCACCCTTTTGTTCTTCCCTCTGTGTTTTTTGTATATGTTGTTGTTCTGTTGCTGTAAATCGCCCGGAGCATCTATGATGGAGGGCGATTAACAAATATTAAATTCTATTCTATTCTAAGTGTGCATGTTGCAATTAGCAAGTTTGAATAGCATACAGTAGCCATGCAGCTACAAAGTCAATCAGGGCTCTTCCACACAACCCTATATTCCAGAATATCAAGGCAGAAAATCCCACAATAGCTGCTTTGAACTCAGTTATCTGAGTTCACACTCAGGTAATGTAGGATTTTCTGCCTTAATATTATGGGATATAGGGCTGTGTGGAAGGGCCCTCAGTGAGAGTATCTGCATAGAGCAGTGTTTTTCAACCTTTTTTGAGCCGCGGCACATTTTTTACATTTACAAAATCCTGGGGCACACCACCAACAAAAATGACACAAAATGACACTCTAACACAGTAATACATCTAGTTAATATGTTTTTAATGTATTTATACACTCACCTATATCCAGAGAGCACTGTGGACTCAAACAATGTTGGATCAGGACCAAACTTGGCATGAATACTCAATATGTCCAAATGTGAACACAGATGGAGTTTGGGGAAAACAGACCTTGACATTTGGGAGTTACAGTTTCTGGGATTTATAGTTAACACACAATCAAAGAGCATCCTGAACTCTTGCAACAATGGAACTGAACCAAACTTGGCATATTGAACTCTCATTACCAACAGAAAGTACTGAAAGGGTTTGCTTGGGAATTGACCTTGAGTTTGGAAGTTGTAGTTCACCTACACCCAGAAAGCACTGTGGACTCAAACAACGTTATGTTATGTTGTTGTTTGTTTTCTATCCAGAATCACAATGTTGGAAGGAGGCTCACCACTTTAAGGTCCTTAAAACAGGCATGGGAAAACTTTGGCCCTCTGGGTGCTTTGGACTTCAACTCCCACCATTCCTAACAGCCTGAGGCCCTTTCCTGCTTAAATGGCTGAGGGGGGGGGGGAGGAAAAGAGCCTGAGGCTGCTAGGAATGGTGGGAGTTGGAGTCCAAAACACCTGGAAGGTCCAAGTTTGCCCATGCCAGCTTTCGACAGAGACCTCTTCCTCCCCCTTCGCACCCTTTCTTCCCCCTCCTGCTGAACACTTACTTTTTCTTCTCCACTCAGTCTCCCTTCTTCCCAGCCTCGCTCTGCTCACTTTGCCTCGCTTTGCTCACGCTGCCGGTTTTGCCGCCATTTTGATCCGAGTGGGCAGCGTGAGCGTGTTCAGGAAAGAAGGGGGAGGGAGGAAGACATGGGACAAGTCTGCGCAGTAGCACCAGCACGGGTCACGACTTCCTCCCTCCCCCCTCCCCTCCTGAAGAAGGGAGCTCGAGTGGAGGAGAAAAAGTGTTCGGCAGGTGGCGGAAGAAAGGGCATTGGAGTTTCCAATTTCCCACGGCACACCTGATGATCGCTCACGGCACACTAGTGTGCCACGGCACACTGGTTGAGAAACACTGGCATAGAGGTTGCCTGGCCTCTGTTGCATTTTCAGCTTCTTAATGCTACTATTCAAGCTTGCTAATTGCAACATTCACACTTGCTTTAAACCAGAGTTTCTCAACCTTCCTAATGCTGCGACCCCTTAATACAGTTCCTCATGTTGTGGTGACCCCTAACCATTATTTTCATTGCTACTTCATAACTGTATTTTTGAGGGGGTGGGGTGGGTTGATTTTGTCATTTGGAAGTTGTAGTTGCTGGGATTTATAGTTCACCCACAATCAAAGAACATTCTGAACTTACTAACAATGGAATTGAACCAAACTTGGCACAAAAAATTCCCATGGCCAACAGCAAATACTGGAAGTGTTTGGTGGGCATTGACCTTGAGTTTGGGAGTTGTAGTTCATCTACAGGCAGAGAGCACTATAGACTCAACAATGATGGATCTGGGCAGGCATGTAGCCAGGGGGGGGGGCTATGGGGGCTTCAGCCCCCCCCCCCGAAATTCTCAGGTGGTCATGAAAAGGCCTTACTGGTACATTATTTAAACTGTTATGTTTATTCATAACATGATCTGATCACCATGCTCATTATATCCCACATTAACGGGGTTATTGGGATAACAATACAAAATATTTGCTAGGGTAGACCCTCTTCCACCCAGTCTCAGCCTCCCCCCCCCCCCCTGAACCAAACTCAGCCCCCTCCAAAACAAAATCCTGGCTACGGCCCTGGATCTGGGTCTCACTTGACACTAATCCTCAATATACCCAAATGCAAACACTGGTGGAGTTTGGGGAAAATAGATCTTGACATTGGGGAGTTGTAGTTGCTGGGATTTATAGTTCACCTACAATCAAAGAGCCCCTTGCACCCCACCAACGATAGAATTGGGTCAAAACTTCCTACACAGAACCCTCATGCCTTGAAGGGACTAGCTGGCGTGAGCCTCCCTCCCACCCCACACAGGCGCATCATGTTGCCATGCGCCGAGCACGCCTGCTCTCCCCGCTTGGAGTCTCAGAAACAGCCCTCCCCTTGGCTGGGAGGCCTTCCAATCTGTTTCCCAAAAGAAAGAGAAGGACAAGTGGAGAGATCTTCAATCTTCTCTGCCAAAGGGCTTCCTAAGACCATCATTAATGGTCTTTTCTGATGGTCTTTGGCGACCCCTCTGAAACTTTCTCGCGACCCCCCTGGGGGTCCCGACCCCCAGGTTGAGAAACACTGCTTTAAACAGACAAGGGTTCTTTCTCCCATCCTGGACATGCTGAGACACGGCCGTTAAAGTGGTGTCAAACTGCATTAATTCGACAGGAGAGAAAAAAAAAAAGAAGCTGTGGGGTGGAGTGTGAGTTTCGGCTGTAAGTCCTTTCTGGCTTCGTGTGTACGTCTTGGCTTCCTAAAACGGAGTTCCGGGAACCTCTTCGAATGCCAGTCAGTGCGTGGGAATGAGAAGGGCTTGCTGCCGCAGCTCCTTCCTTAAGACTGGCCGAGGAGGCGAAGGCGGCCGCCGCCCCTCCAGAAGGACAGGGTCAGCTCGGCTCACGACGCGCTTTCCTTTCGCATGATCGGGGGCTTCCTTTCTCACGTCCTCCCTCAACTCCAGCTTCCACAACTCCAGCAAAGTCCCAACGCTGCTGCTTTCGTGCAAGGTAAGAAAAGAAAAGGAGGGAGCAAAGTGCCTAGAAGAGAACTAAAGTTTGGGGAACGCTTCTTTACTTCATGACTGGGAAGAACGCAACCCTGAAGACTGGGGTTGATTTTGTCATTTGGGATTTATAGTTCATCTACAACCAAAGAGCATTCTGGACTTCACCAACGATGGGATTGAACCAAGCTTGGCACAGAGAACTCCCACGCCCAACAGAAAATACTGGAAGGCTTTGGTGGGCAATAGACCTTGAGTTTGGGCGTTGTAGTTCGCCTACATCCAGAGAGCACTGGGGACTCAAAGCATGCTGGATCTGGACCAAACTTGGCACGGATAGTCAATATGCCCGAATGTGAACACTGGTGGAGTTTGGGGAAAATAGAGCTTGACATTTGGGAGTTGTAGTTGCTGAGATTTATAGTTCACTTACAATCAAAGAGAACTTTAAAGCAGCCCACAAAGGATCTGCACCAAACTTGGCACACTACTGACATGGCCAACATTGAATGCTGGTGGGGTTGGGGGTCTGTTTTTTTTTAATTTTGGAAGTTGTAGTTCACCAACACCAAAAAGGAAGGAGACAGGTGGAGAGATCGTCAGCCTTCTCTGCCAAAAGGGTTCCTAAGACCATCAGAAATATGTGTTTTCTGATGGTCTTCGGCAACCCCTCTGAAACCCCCTCAGGACCCCCTGGTCTTGACCCCCAGGTTGACAAACAACTGGCCTAAATTATGGCGAGGCGGTTGGAGCTGCAGTCACTTCATATATTTTCATCATAACCCAGTGGTGAAGTGGGTGTTTTGTGATTATGTTTTATGCCTGTGCTGTGAACCACCCTGAGCCTATTGGGAAGGGTGGTATGTAAGTTGAAATAATAAATAAATAAAGAAATAAATAAATAAAGAAATAAAATAATCCGAGGAGAGGGGTGAGTTCCTGCTGAGGCCACTAAGAACTATTGTCTGTTCGAGGCAAGTGTGAATGCTGCAATTGATCACTTTGATTAGCATTTAACGGCCTTACAGTTTCAAGGTCTGGCTGCTTCCTGCATGGGAGAATCCTTTTTTGGGAAGTGATTAGCCCTGATTATTTCTTGTCTGGAATTCCCCTGTTTTTGAATGTTGTTCCTTATTTAATGTTTTGATTTTAGAGGTTTTTATTTAAAAAAAATAGTGGTAGCCAGATTTTGTTCATTTTCATGGTTTCCTCCTTTCTGTTGACATTGTCCACATGCTTGTGGATTTCAATGGCTTCTCTGTGTAGTCTGACATCAGGGCCGTAGCCAGGATGTTGTTTCGGGGCTGAGTTTGGTTCGGGGGGCTGAGACTGGGTGGAAGAGGGTCTACCCTAGCAAACCTTTTGTATTGTTATCCCAATAACCCCATTAGTGTGGGATATAATGAGCATGGTGATCAGTTCATGATATGAATAAGCATAACAGTTTAAATAATGTACCAGTAAGGCCTTTTTGCGGACCACACTGAGAATTTCGGGGGGGCTGAAGCCCCCTTAGCCCCCCCTCGCTACATGCCTGTCTGACATGGTGGTTGTTCGAGCGGTCCAGCACTTCTGTGTTCTCAGATAATATGCTGTGTCCAGGTTGGTTCATCAGGTGCTCTGCTATGGCTGACTTCTCTGGTTGAATTAGTCTGGGGTGCCTTTCGTGTTCCTTGATTTGTATTTGGGCAATGCTGTGTTTGGTGGTCCCTATGTAGACTTGTCCAGAGCTGCATGGTATGTGGTAGACTCATGCAGAGGTGAGAGGAATCCTCTTGTCCTTTGCTGAATGTAGCATTTGTTGGATTTTCTCAGTGCGTCTGTAGATCATTTGTAGGTTGTGTTTCTTCATCAGCTTCCCTATGCAGTCAGTGGTTTCCTCCCGCTTATTCCTTTTACCCCTTTTCATCATTTAGTTTGGTATTTCATGTTGCTTGCCCATTTTCCCCTCCCCGTGTTTTTTATTTCCAGTTAGCCTCCTTGAAAAGCTGCCCTTTCACTTCGTTTATTTCCCCTTGAAATCTATGGCTCAGTGGCTTTGGGGATCCTGTTATCTGAGGCTGGGTCTCCACTGCCCTGTAATCCAGTTTCAGAATGTTGATTACCTTGGAGGAGGTGGGGTTCGCACTTGGTGCCCACATGTTCCCCCAAGTCCTTGAGCTGTACGTCCCAGTCATGTTGGTGGATCTGAGGGAATTGTCATGCTTATGTTCTCTACCAGCCCGCACCACAGGAAGAACACCATCATCCCCACATCAGCTAGAGTTGCCACTTTTTGATATAAGAGATAAGGGACATTGATTTTTCACAAAAATAAGGGACACTTCATAAAAACTAGAAACTCAAACATTAGGTAGAAATAGTTTTATTAATACAATAAGATAATGATTGAAACTCACAAAAGAAACTGACTTACACCCTCTTAACAGTACATGGTATGTTTCCGCATGCTTTGTCATGCAGCAAAAACATTATTACAACTACCATATTTTCTCCATCTGTATTTAGTACTTGACTTTGCTGACTTTAAAAGTGCACTGTCTAAACATTAAAACAAAATAAATTTTATAAGGCAGTACATCTTCATTATTATTATGTCAGTAGTTAATGGTATAGTATAGTATGGGATAAACAGCATTGTATAGTATTGGGATGCACAGCTAGGCCTATTTTAAGAGTAACTCTCAAGCAACCAGAAACTATCTTTATCCAACATGATCCAACATTCCCCTTAGGTAACGGTTAATTAGTCTACTGTACTTTGACAAAGGTCTGTATCGCCTCTTCCTTCTAACGGGATGCAGGCTGCCCTGCAGTTGGAATCCCGGGCAGGCTTGCCGTGGAAACCACAGCATGCACCTTTCTCTGGTCAGCCCCCCCAGTCCTGTCCTGCTAGTCAAAAAATAAGGACAGGGCCTGAAAATAAGGGACACAAATTTTAGGGCCAAAATAAGGACGTCCCTTAGAATAAGGGACATATGGGAACCCCTAACGTCAGCATAGGCAAATCTGTGCTTAAGTCCGTTCAGCAGTTCACCTACCTGAGAAGCATCATCTCTTCAGACGCCAAGATTGATAAAGAGATAGATCACAGATTAGCAAAGGCATATAGTGCATTCGGAAGGCTTCACAAAAGAGTCTGGAGCAACAAGCACCTGAGGCAAAGCACCAAAATCAGTGTGTGCAGAGCTATCATACTGTCTATTCTCCTTTATGGATCTGAAACATGGGTCACCTATCACCAACACCTACGACTCCTCGAACACTTTCATCCGTGCTATCTTCGTACAATCCTAAATATACACTGCACTATGTGACGAATGTTGCTGTCCTTGAGCAAGCAGGGATCACCAGCATTGAGGCCATGCTATTGAATACACAGCTGTGCTGGGCAGGGCACATCTCTAGGATGGAGGACCACCGCCTCCCAAAGATACTACTCTATGGTGAACTCGCCACAGGTCAGCGCAAGAGAGGCCCCCCCAAAAAAAGGAATGTATAAATCCCGTACCTCCTCCCTCTTAGGTTTGGATCTTCCCAGGGCCGAGCGAAGGTACAAAATTATAGTAAGCCAACCTTTTTTTGGCACCCGCTGGGTCTTCAGTGTGGTGATGATGGCGTGCGCACAAACAGCTAGTTTCACGCATGCGCTATTGGGACCGAGCGCTTCTGGTGGAGGGACAGGGAGTTGCTAAATGCATCCCCGAGAGGATGAAAAGGACAAGCCAGGAGGGAACATTTTGCAGCCGGGGTAGAGCCTCACACCCGCGCACCGGCCACCCGCAGCAATGGCGACTACGGCCGGATGCGCCCTTGGCCACGTGGTGCCCTGAGGCGGCCACTTAATTTGCCTCCATTAAGATCCGCCCCTGGATCTGCCATTTTGGGTGTTGTCCACAGGGCTGTTTGCCAGTGATGCTGTTATGGGGATGTTTTCATTATAGAGTTGTGCACTGCTGTGGCTTCCCTTCCATAAGAACATAAGAAGAGCCATGCTGAATCGGACCTCAGCCCATCTAGTCCAGCATTCTGTATCACACAGTGGCCCACCAGTTGTACACGGGGATCTCGAGCAGAAGGGAGGGCAAAACCCTGACCTGCTCCCGATCCCCCACAACCAGTACCTGTCAGGCCCGGTAGGCCTGTAAATAAGGCACACTCACTCAAGTAGTTAACAAGAGGATTTGAGCTTTATTTAGCCTTACTCCAGGCAGAGCAAAGAGGAATCTGAGCTTTCCCGCCAAAACGCTGAGAGAAAAACCCTTCTGGTAAACTCCCTTAGGCCCTTCCCCCTCTGCTGGCTCCTTGTTGCTATGTCAGCCCAAAGCCAAGCTGTTTATTGAACTGCTCTGGCTGGGCCTGACATTACGCCCCCCTTCGGAACACCTGCCCCACCGGGAGAGAAGAACAAAAAGGGAGAGAAGAGAAACATTGCAACTGCATTAGAATACCTCCCTCTCAACTTAACATCATGGCAATATACAATCCCCAAATGCAAATAACATCTCATTAAACAGTATATGCAATGGCGCTTATACATTTTAACAAAATCATAACTACCATTTAAACTATATCAGGATAACAGTATCTAACACATTCCTAGCAGTAAGCATTGCACACATACATAGCATCACTCTACTTTACACTTCTAAGCTTATATAAACTTAAATTGCAATGCATCAACTTATGCAAAATATAACTGAAAATAATTATTGTTTCATCATAAACCAAAACATCATTTAAACTATCTTCATTACTACAAATAAAGCACACATTAATCTGGCATTTTCAGTTCCATTTACGCATTTACAGAATATCCTGCAACACCGTTATTTAGTTCCTTAGTCATTTGCCTTTCCACCCATCCAGAACATATATAAGGCAACCTCTTCACGTAACACCTACCCTCAATGAAATCTGCCTGCCTCTGCCTTTCCTAGAGGGTGACCGTATTAATAACCTTCCTCCTTTTAGGGGTCGAAGCACAATAAAGCACCACATCAACAACCCCCTCCCAACATTTACAATCATTAACATCTGTGTGCTAGTCCCCAAGGGAGGCTCAAGGGCTGCATATATTGTCTCTTTCCCTGGGGACAGTAGACCAACGTTCGGCTCAAACATTTTAGTCTTTGCCGTTTGCCAGAGTTCCAATTCGATCCCTGGATCCAAATTGAAGCAAAGTTCAGTCTCTGGGATCTGAAACTTCTCCCAGTTCAAGATTGGGCCTCGATCACTCGGTTGCTCTCCTGGGCCCCCGGAAAGACACCCCTGTTGTGCACCTCTGCCCCACTCAAAGACAACTCCGAGCAAAATGGCGACTGCACCCAAGAAGGGCTGCCCATCACTGAATTTCCTCGGCTCTGCAACTCTTCCCTCCATTAACTGCTTGGCCCCACACATCTCCAGAAAGAACCTGGCTGCAGTCACCTGTAGACACTGCAGGCCCTCTCCCGGAGCAGCAGCTTGGATAGCAACCTCCAAACGCAGGAACCACGCACTCCCATCACGCAGCTGGACTCCCTTTCCATCCTCCAACTGGTTGGAGGGCTTCTTTTCTGTAAGAACGGGAAGAGCCTCAGGCAGCCGAACCTCTTCAACTGCAAGGGACTCACTGGCGGGCGATTGGGAATTCTCTGTGCCTTTCCCAAAGCCACGCTGGACACCTTCCGCATTCTCCCCCGCAACAGAACTCCACAAAAGCCTCCTCCTCCGCAAAGACCGGCCAGACATTGGGCAGCCAGGATCTCTCAGCAACCCGCAAGCTCTGCAACTCCACTTCTGGGACAGGCTCCTTTTCGCTCAGGCCCCTCTGGCAAGGATCTGGCCACGCTCTCTTGCCTTCCTTCCAGGCACTCCCGCAGGAAGGAAAGGCTCTCCCCTCTCTCTTCCACAGCTCTCCCGGCTGGGAAGCCTCTTTCTCGACTGCTTCACTCGGCAGCACCTTTTCTGCCATCGCCTCCGTCTGCGCAGCCCCTTCTCCCTGGCACGCGTCGTCTCCAATCTCCACACTTCTGGGGAGCCAGGTATGCAGCATGGCAACACAAACACACAGAATGGCAGAACCAAGAGGAAGCAAAAGTTGGCTGCCTTCTTTCCCTTCCACGACTTGGCTTTTTAAACCAGCAGGTTCCGAGGCTTTTTCCTTCAAGCCCCCTTCCTGGGCACTTTCACTCCCCCGCTCTCCAGGTACGGCAGCGGATTTCCCCCAGGGATTCCAACTCTCCTTTGCCTTCTAGGCCTGCCGACATTCAGGCTTATCTCTCCTCAGCTCTGCTTGTGCTTCCATGACAACAGCTTGCTGGCTTTCCCTCTCAGGACGCCTGCCAGACCACAGTCCCCGGTTTTAACCTCCAACGCCAGCCAGGAATCAGGCAGCAACTTCCCACTCAAGGCCCATTTGCTTTCCTCCTCTGCCGCGACACTAGGACCAAACTTCGAAGGCACCGGACTGGGAAAAGGCCTTCTGCCTTCGCTCCATCAGGGTTGCACAACACATCTGTCGGCTCTGCCGCTTCAGGGCCAAACATTTCCAGTGCCGTCTCTGACACGCTAGGTGTATCTTCACACCCCTCCTTCGCTGCAGGCTTGAAGCCGGGCCTCCTCATCCCTTTTCGCTTCAAGCCTCGTCTCTGCTGAGACCGCCTGGAGGTGCCTTTCTCGCGTCCTCCAGCTCCGGCACGAACACTGGACACCTCTGGTTCCACCCAGACCCCCAGGGTTTCCATCCTGAGGCGTGGGGAACGCCGACTCCATTCTCCCGGGTGGGGCCTTTGGCCGCAGGCTTCTGTCGCTGCTTGCTTCTTCGGGCCAAACCCCCTCTCCTCCGAGAGGCAGGTCGTGCCTCTCCGCCTTGGGAGCACAGACCTTCTCCATAGTCGGGTTGGGTTCTCACCAGCACTGAGACTGGGATAAACCCATTGTTTTTGAGATTCCTCTTTATGTCAGGCCCGGTAGGCCTGTAAATAAGGCACACTCACTCAAGTAGTTAACAAGAGGATTTGAGCTTTATTTAGCCTTACTCCAGGCAGAGCAAAGAGGAATCTGAGCTTTCCCGCCAAAACGCTGAGAGAAAAACCCTTCTGGTAAACTCCCTTAGGCCCTTCCCCCTCTGCTGGCTCCTTGTTGCTATGTCAGCCCAAAGCCAAGCTGTTTATTGAACTGCTCTGGCTGGGCCTGACAGTACCCAGGGAAATCCTGCCTACCTCAACCAACTCCGAGGTGGTACTTGAATGTCCTTTTCAGTAACTACCGATACACTTGGTATCCATGAATCTGTCTAATCCTGCCTTGAAGTTGTTCAGGCTGACAGCTGTCACAACCTCCTCTGGAAGTGAGTTCCATAACCCAATGACCCTCTGGGTGAAGAAATATTTCCCTTTCTTAGTCCTAACTTTCCTACCTTGGAGCTTCAGGGAGTGCCCTCTAGTCCTCGTGTTTTGTGACAAAGAAAATAATTTTTCTTTATTCACCTTTTCTATCCCATGCATGATTTTATACACTTCGATCAAGTCACCTCTTAAATGCCGTCTTTTAAGGCTGAAAAGACCAAGGCGTTGCAACCTGATTTCATAAGGGAGCCGCTCCATCCCTTGGATCATTCTTGTTGCCCTTTTCTATACCTTTTCCAGTTCCGTTATATCCTTCTTAAGGATATAACGGAACTGGAATGCTGTTAAGCAGTGGTTCTCAATCTGTGGGTCTCCAGGTATTTTGGCCTGTTGTTTATTCATTCAGACTCTTTGTGACCTCATGGACCAGCCCACGCCAGAGCTCCCTTTTGGGCAGCACTGACAACTCCCTGAAACCCCAGCCAGTTTACCACATGTTAGGATTTCTGGGAGTTGAAGGCCAAAACATTTGGGTATCTACAGGTTGAGAACCACTGCTGTACAGGAAGGCAATACAAGGGTGAAGGTACTTGCTATCTTGAAAAAAAGTTTTAGACCACTACTAATATTACTCAAAAAAGGGAGAGAACAATATATTAATTAAATAATAAATTACATTAATTTATTAATAATAAATTATTAACAACAATAAAATAATAGTAGTAGTAATAATAGGAATTTAAGATAATCTGGGGAGGCCCTGCTCTCGACTCTGCCTTCTTCAAAGGCGTGCATGGTAGAGAACGAGAGATAGGGCCTTCTCAGTGGTGGCCCCTCGGCTGTGGAACTCCCTCCCTAGGGATATTAGATCGACCCCTCCCTCCTGACTTTCTGAAGAAAAAAAGCAAAAACCTGGCTCTTTGAACATGCCTTTGGAAACGCAGCATAATAAATAAACATGGAACTATTAAAGAGTGAAACATGGAATGGCTTAGATAATGCAACTGGAAAATGAGATCGACAGGAAGACATTGTTTTTAATGGTTTTTGTATGTATTTTTATAACATTTTAAATGTTTT
>JARBWK010000241.1:0-43308 GCA_030556195.1 Anolis apletophallus | reverse complement strand
TTACTAAGAGGAAATGCAGGGGAGGGAATACATAAGGGGCATCCATACACAATTACATAATTTGTATCTGTATACCTTTATAAAACGGAATGTTTGTATGTGTGTATGTGTGTATGCGGAGGGCAGAAGGGCGGATATGTGGCAGCTATTTGCATAAAGTCCTTTGATTGGACAGCCTCGCCACTCCAAAATCTAAGGCACCAGAAGAGGGCATTGATAACCACTGATTAGCCAGCATCCCAGAATCCAGGCCTCTACATTCAAACAACAGGATTTCTTCCCACTGAGGGGAAAAATGCACCATCAACATTCCCTCCCCACTTGGCTCTGTGAAAACAAAATGGATTCCTCTATTCTCTCCCCCTCAGCTTTTAAAACGGCTGCCTGCCATTCGGCCTTTTAAAGTTACCAATAGCAGGCCATACATTACAGGCCCCAAAATAGAGTTTAGGGCAGGATGCTAGCGAATGATGGGATTTGCATCCCAATTCACTTCCTAGAAAACATTGTAGCCCCTACAAATCCCCTTCTCCCAGATAGGCCCAAAAGAGGCATCCATCTTCTCTTCAACACAGTGTCAGAGAAAGGCAGCTTCTGACAGGATCTTTAGAACAGGCACGGTCACTTTCTACAAGGTAAGGGCCCTACTTCACTCAAAAGACACAAGAGAAACAATAAATACCTTTCTCTAATGCCTTTTAATGCTTATATAAATAATTCTGGCCCAAAAGCCCTCACCCAGCCTCATTGACCTTTACTGCTAATTCCATGCAGGCCTTTTCCATTTTTTTTACTCCTTTCTGTTTTACACCGGTACACGTCCTGGTGCAGTTCGGAGGAGGGTGGACCATGGATGATGGGACTTGAAGTGCCTCTACTCACTTCCCAAGTCCGCTGCAACCCTCATCCAATCACTGATCGAGACCAAACTTGCCATACAAAACCCCCATGACTGCCTTCACGTCCTGGTGAGGTTTGGGGGAGGACTGACAATGGATGATGGGATTTGTAGTACTTTTACACCCCTCTGTTCCCACAGACCACTGTGGCCCCCAACAAACACCGAGAAAGTCCACACTTGGCACACAGAGCCCCAGTGACCCACTCTACATCCTACTGAAGTTTGGAGGACAGAACATGGATGATGGGACTTAGTACCTTCCCTCACTTCCCAATCCTGCTACAAACCTAATCCAATGACTGATCAACACCAAATCTGGCACACAGAGCCCTCATGACCCACTCTCTACAGCCTGGTGCAGTTTACTGTGAGACGGACCACGGATGATGGGACTTGAAGTACCTTCACTCACTTCCGAAAAACAATGCATCCTCATCCATTCACCAATACAGACCAAACTTAGCACACAGAGCCCCCATGACCCAATCTACATCCTACTACACTTTGGGGGGGGGGGGGGGACGGGACAGAGATGATGGGACTTGCACTACCTTCAGTAATTTCATGATACCACTGCAACTCCCAATAATGATGGATCAAGACTAAACTTGGCACACAGAGCCCCCATGACCCACTCTACATCCTGCTGCACTTCTCAAATAACCCGCGCAGGGCCGGGTCCCCAAGCTAGTAATAACATAAAGGTTAGCCTACCTTCCCAAGCGCGCGGGATCAGGAGAATCCGGACCACGAGCAGAGCGACGACCGGCCGAGGCAGCAGCCGAGAAGGTCAAATCGCATCTGCGTGGGCCGCAAAGGGATAAGTAGCCGAGATTTCGGCAACAGGATATCGCGGACTCACGGAAGCCACGGGGTTTCGCTCTCAACGCGCAGGCGTGATCTCGCGTTGAGAAGCGAAATCCGTGTGGCTTCCGTAGTCTACTTGCTCCGGAACCGGAAGTGGGTAATTTTAAAAATATTATTATTTAATTTATTATTTTATTTTTAATTAAAAAGCTTAGGGCGCAAGGAAGGGGCTGGGGGGCCTTATACGGCCCCCGGGCCGCCAGTTGGACAGCCCTGCTCACGGGTATTCATTGCCTGCCGCAAGAACCTCAGATAGGGAGGATTTGTTTATTTATTTATTAACTGTGTTTATACCCTGCGATTACCAGCTCCAAAGGGCTATGGCAGACCTCGAAGAAGAAGACAGTATATATATACGCTATCGCAGTGTTTCTCAACCAGTGTGCTGGGGCACACTAGTGTGCCGTGAGCAATCACCAGGTGTGCCGTGGGAAATTGGGACCTTCAGGAGGGGAGGGGGGGGAGTCTAGTGTGTTGAAGTAAGAACCCTAAGAAGCCTACCTCGATGAAAGCACAACATTACAAACACCCCCCTCCCCACCCGTTGTCTACTTGGTCTCTTCCTCTCCATACATTGGGAAGACCCATCTCCCTTTCCCAAGTAGAGACCTCCTCTTGCCCCCTGGGGGTTCTGTGTGGGAAGTTTGGCCCAGTTCTATCATTGATGGGATTCAGAATGCTCTTTGATTGTAGGGGAACTATAAATCCCAGCAACTACAACTTCCAAATGTCAAGGTCTATTTCCCCTGAACTCCATCTGCGTTCATATTTGGGCATATTGATATAGGTGAACTCTGGATATAGGTGAACTACAACTCCAAAACCCAAGGTCAATGCCCACCAAACTCTTATAGTATTTTCTCTTGGTTATGGGAGTTCCGTGTGGGAAGTTTATCTCTTTCTGCCATTCCTGCCAGAATATCTATGTTGTGTTAATCGAAACAGGCCCAGTTTCACACTGAGTGTATAAATACATTTAAAAGCATATTAACTATATGTATTACTGTATTAGAGTGTCATTTTGTGTCATTTTGGTTGGTGGTGGGCCCCAGGATTTTGCAAATGTAAAAAGTGTGCCGCGGCTCAAAAAAGGTTGGGAAACACTGCCCTATCGTACTGATGGTAGCTTGTTCAACTTAAGCTACCTGGGGGCTCGCACTGAGACTCTAAACCAGGGCTGTCCAACAGGCGACCCTGGGGGCATACACGGCCCCCGAGCCCCTTCCCTGCGGCCCCCTAACTTGTTGTAATAAAATACAAATTTAAAAAATAATATAAAAAAATACCTACTTCCGGGTTTAGGCAAGCATCGCGAGACTACGCCAGCCAAAGACAGGATTTCGAGGGAGGTCAAAATCCCGTCTGTGGCTGCGTAGTCTCGCAATAGCTGCCAATCTCGGGTCCTGTGGGATTTGCGGCCGGCTTGGGCGCGCGCCTCCTCCCCCTGCGGCTGCTTCAGGCCAGCCCCATTCCCTCAGAGAGAGGAGGAGAGTGAGGCAGGGGAAAGCCCCTCCTGGCTCCGTCCTCTTCCTGTGGAGGCCCTCGCTTCCCGCCCCGCGGATGGGAGAGCCGCCGCGCCCGGACTGAGCTTGGCCTCGGCTCCAGCGGGGCTCTTCGGGGACGGCAGCGGCGTTGGCACTTCGGCCCTGTGGCGGGGCTCCCGTAGTATGGGTAAGGGCCTGGCTCGAGTGAAAGCAGGACGGTGGGTGAGGGGCAGAGGGGTCCCTCAGCGGCTGTTTCCTTGGCGACGCTTCCTTCCCCTCCTCCGCGCCCACTCCCCTTGTGCTGCCTTCCCCCGCGTGCAGGGCGCAACGTGGCTTCCTTTGCGCCTGGCCCCGCGGCTTGTTTTCCCTTCAGGGAGGGAGGGAGCTCTTTGGGCCTCCTCCACCCGCCTCTGGGAAAGGAGGCTCCGTCAAGCCCTGCGACGGCATTGAGGTGTTTGGGTTTTTTTTTTGGTGCGTCCCAATTTGAGTGTGGACTCAAATAACTCAAAGGTATTAGGAAACATTCCCCCAAATCCACCAGTGTTCCCATTTGGGTATATTGAGTATTCATGCCAAGTTTGGTCCAGATCCATCATTATTTGAGTCCACAGTGCTCTCTGGATGGAGGTGAACTACAACTCCACAACTTAAGGTCAATTGTAAGTAAATTGGAGCCAGGGAGGGGGCGGAGCTGGGGAGGGGGCGGATCCGGGGGCGGAGGCAGACCCTTCGGCCCCCCAGGTGATCAGTGACCGGAATTCCGGCCCTTGGGCCCGTAGAAGTTGGACAGCCCTGCTCTAAACTATCTAGTCTGTGAGCTGCTTTTTGCTGACGATGCTGCCCTTGTCGCCCATTCAGAAGCAGCCCTGTAGCGCCTCACATCCTGCTTTGCAGCAGCTGCAGAGCTGTTTGGGCTGGAAGTCAGCCTGAAGAAAACGGAAGTCCTCTACCAGCCCGCACCACAGGAAGAACACCATCATCCCTACGTCAACATAGGCAAATCTGTGCTTAAGTCTGTCCAGCAGTTCACCTATCTGGGAAGCATCATCTCTTCAGATGCCAAGATTGATAAAGAGATAGATCACAGATTAGCAAAGGCATAGAGTGCATTCGGAAGGCTTCACAAAAGAGTCTGGAGCAACAAGCACTTGAGGCAAAGCACCAAAATCAGTGTGTACAGAGCTATCGTACTGTCTATTCTCCTCTATGGGTCTGAAACATGGGTCACCTATCGCCCAGCACCTCGACTCCTCAAACGCTTTCATCAGCGCTGTCTTCACACAATTCTAAATATACACTGGACCGACTATGTGACGAATGTTGCTGTCCTTGAGCAAGCAGGGATCACCAGAATTGAGGCCATGCTATTGAAAACACCGCAATGCTGGGCAGGGCACATCTCTAGGATGGAGGACCACCGTCTCCCAAGATACTACTCTATGGTGAACTCACCACGTGTCAGCGCAAGAGGCGCCCCAAAAGAGATGTAAGGACTCCTGAAACAACATCTCAGGCTCGGCCAGATTGATCACCAACAATGGTCCACCCTGGCCTCACATCGGGAGGCATGGAGCGCACTATCCACAATGCTGCGGCCTCTTTCGAAGACACGCCAGAACGGGTCTCGAGAAGAAACGACAACGCAGAAAGAACCGCAACTTGGAAACAACATCACCCAAAGGAGACTTTCTGCTGTGCTTTCTGCAACTGAACTTGCCTATCTCAGATTGGCCTTTTTAGTCATCAACGTGCTTGTAAAAGCGTGGGATGAGTCCTTCCTAAGAATCTTTGTTCGCGAAGTAATGTCGAGAGAGATAATTACAGTATACCCTGCCAAAATGGATATAAGAGCGGCCCTATAAATAGGCAACAATTTGATGCCGCATAACTTACTTAGGTGATCCCTCGTTGTCCAGGTATGATGGCCTTCCGAGTGTAGGGTCTTGGCGGTGGATTCATAAGTGACTGTAGAGCCCTATTCTTGACCCACATGTTCTTCCACAGTGAGGATATTTCCAGGTAGATGGAGGTTCCGTTCAGGGTTATGTTGATGCACCTTCCTCTTGGCACATTTCCCCCTTTCACCCTCTTCAAATTCCACAGCACTGCTAATCACAGCTGACCTCCAGTTATTTTATTTTATTTATTTATTTACGTCATTTATATTCCACCCTTCTCACCCTGCAGGGTACTCAAGGCGGATTACGAAGTACATATACAGGCAAACATTCAATGCCATAGAGACACACAACATATATAGACAGACACTTAGCGGCTATTTAACATTCCAGCTTCTGGCCACCAGGGGAGCTGTTGCATTCCTTCATTCTTTGCATACTTCCTGGAGATTTTATGGCCTCGTAAATCAGTTAAATTAGCCTCCCCACAATGTCCCTTACGTGATGTTTTTCAATGTTTTTATGAGTAACTAGCTGTACCCTGCACGCGTTGCTGTGCCCTATTTAGGAGATGTGAGAAAGTCCGAGTACGTAAGGGTTGGAAATGATGTTACTTACGGTCTTGGTGGGGTCATGGCTGTGTCGTTGTGGGTTGTTCTGGTGGGTGGGATGTTGAAGTCTTGTGGAGTTGTGTGTGAGTTTTGTAGTGGGTCTGTAGAGGTAGGCATCGCGGGTTGTGTGGCTGTCATGTTGTGGGGGTGGTGTTTGTAAAGTGGAGGATTGGTGGTGTGTGTTTGGGATGGTGCTTGGAGAAGAGTGTGTGGTGTTGAGTGTGTAGTTTGTTGTTGTGAGTGTGCAGTGGTAGTGTGTTGTGGATATATGGTGTGTATGTGGGGTGTATTAGTTGGTTGTATTGTGGTGTTTGTTTTTAGCAGTGGTATGGATGTGTTGTGTGTATGTTGTGTTGTGGGTCTCTAGAGGTAAGTTTCCAGAGTTGTGTGGTTGTCATGTTGTGGGTTTGGTGGTTGTTAAGTGAGTGAAGAAAAGGAAGGAGGGAGGAAAGGGGAGGGACGGAAGGAAGGAACAGAAGGAGAAAATAGGGAAGGAAGGGAAGAAAGAAAGGAGGAGGAAGAGAATGGAGAGAAGGAAGAGAGAAGGAAGGAGAAAAGGAAGGAGGTAGGAAAGGGGGGAGGGAAGGAAGAAAGGAGAGAAGGAGGAAATAGGGAGGAAAGAAGAAAAAAAAGAAAGGAGGAAGAGAATGGAGAGAAGGAAGAGGGAAGGAGGGAGGAAAGAAGGAGGAAAGAGAAAGAAGAGAATGGAGAGAAGGAAGAGGGGAGGGAGGAAAGGAAGGAGGGAGAGGAAAGGAGGGAGGAAGGAAGGAAGGAAGGAAGGAGAAGGAAGGATAGAGGAAAGGGGAAGGGAGGGGAGGGAGGAAATAGGGAAGGAAGGGAAGAAAGAAAAGAAGAAGGAGGAAGAGAATGAAGGAGGAGAGAAGAAGAGGGAAGGAAGGTAGGAAGGAGGAAGGAAGAAGGAGGAAGAGGGGAAGGGAGGGAAGGAGAAGGAGGGGGAGAGGAATGAAGTAGAGAAGAAAAGAGGGAGGGAGGGAGGGAGGGGAGGAAGGAAAGGAGGAAGGGAAGGAAGGAAGGAGAAGGAAGGAGGGAAGGAAGGAGAGAAGAAAGATGGGAGGAAGGGAGGAAGGAGGGAGGAAAGAAGGAGGAGGAGGAAGGAAGGAGGAAAAGGAAGGAGAAGGGAAGTAGAGAAGGAAGATGGGAGGGAAGGGAGGAAGGAGGGAGGAAGGGAGGAGGAAAGAGGGAAGGAGGGAAGGAAGGAAGGAGAAGGAAGGGAGGAGAGAGGAAGGAGGGAGGAAAGGAGGAAGGGAAGGAGAAGGGAGGAGAGAGAATGAAGTAGAAGAAAAAGGGAAGGAAGGGAGGAAAGAAAAGAAGGAGGAAGGAAGGAGAAGGAGGAGGAGAGAAGGAAGGAGGGAGGAAGGAAGGGAAGGAAGGAGAAGGAGGGAGGAAGAATGAAGTAGAGAGAAGAAAGAGGGAAGGGAGGGAAAGAAAGGAGGAAGGGGAAGGAGGAGAAGGAAGGAGGGAAGGGGAAGGAGGAGGAATTAAGTTTATTTTGGGTTGTTTTGGGGGGTGGGGGGTTAGGCTGTTTAGCGGGTTTTTTGGATGTTTTGGTTGTGCGCATGCGCGTTGCTGTGTTTTGCTACAAAGGATCTTGGGAGATGTAGTCTAGTTTGGTTGGAGTGACGATGGCGTTGTTTGAGCTTGTGAGGGTTTCAGGGCAAAAGGTAAGGAGTTTGTGGGTTTTGTTGCTGTTTTGGGGTGGTGGGAAGGGAAGAAGGTTGTGTTGCAGGCAGGGTAGTTTGTATGTGTATATGTATATGTGTGTGTGTGTAGCTGTTCCCACTCTCCTGTCTTCCTGCTCTCTTTTCTTTCTTTCCCCATGTTTTCTTCCCCTTCTCCTTACTCCCTCTCTCCCTTCATTTCCTCTCCTTTCCTCTTTATTCTTTCTCCTCTCCTCTTTCTTTCCTCCGTTTTCCCCCACTCTCCTTTCTTCTGCTGTCTCTTCTTCCTCTCTTCCCCCTCTATTCTTTTCTCTCTTCCCTCTGCCCTGTCCTTCCCTTCCTATCCCCTCGTTTCCTCCCTCCTCTCTTTTCCTTCCCTGGGCTGCTTCTCCTCCTCCGCACTGAAGAAGAGGAAGAGAGGCGCGGGGCGGCGAGGAGCGGCGATTCCCCTTGGGCTCTCTCTTTCTCTGGCGGGCTCCTCTGGGCTCCGGGCGGGTGGCTCACTCTGAGCTGGGCTCTCCTTCCCTTTCTCTCAGTCCCAAGGCGGCTCGGGCCGGACCCTAGATCCAGCGGGGTGTGGAGCGATGCGTGAGGAGGAGAGAGGGGGACCAGCAGAGGAGAAGGAGGCGCGGCCCAGGTGCTGCTGCTGCTGCTGCTTGTTCTCCGAAGGGCGCCTGTGTAGGTAGATGGTGGCTGGCGGAGAGGAAGGAGGGGATCCCCACAGGAGGTGAGAGCGGCGGGGAGGGAGGAGGAGGAGTTTGGCTGCCATGTGCGAGGGAAGGGGGGTAGAGTATGTTGTTTATTGTTGGTGTCTGTGTATGTGTGTGTTGGATAGTGATCGTGGGTAGGGAAGTGTGTTGCTGGCAGGCTTGGAGTGGGCGTGTGGTTGTGTGGCGAAGTGTGTGGGATCAGGCCGCAGCGCTTTGTCTGCCATGTCTGTGAGAAGCGTTCTAAAGTTCGTGCTAGCAGCGGAGAAGGCAGGTGGGAGTCCAGCTATGGCAATTTTGGGCATCGTTTTTGGGGTGTTGGGAGGTATGTAGGGTCGGTTTTTGGTTGTCTGTAGCCAGTGTAATGGTCAGTCAGTTGTAAAGTTTGGTGTTTCTGCGAGCCATAGTTTCTTTGTCTATATACGACATTAAACGGACTTTACAAATTTATATATAGAGATGGTCACTTGTTGACCTGATAGGTGTATTGTGTCCAAATTTGGTGTCAATTTGACCAGTTTTTTTAAAGTTATGTTAATCCCACAAATGAACGTTACATTTTTATTTATATAGATAGGTAGGTAGATAGCTCAAGCAGGTGGACTCCTGTAGTTGTAGTCCAAGAATAGGTAGAGAAGAAGAAAGGAGGGAAAGAAAAGGGGAGGAGGAAGGGAAGAGAAATAGAAGGAAGAAGAGAAGGAAAGAAAAAGGGAAGGAAAGAAAGAAAGAAAGAAAGAAAGAAGAGAAAGAGGGAGGAAAGCTGGCCACAGCAATGCCTGGCAGGTCCAGCTAGCCCAGGGGTGGGCAACCTACGGCCCGCAGGCCGGATCCGGCCCGGCAGCTGATTCTGTCCGGCCTGGGAGAAGGGGTGTCGGGCGGGGCCAAGAGGAAGGGTCCATGCCGCCATCCCATTGCGGGCTCTGTGGGGCCTGAGTTGGCAGACAGGCCAGAGGAGCGGCGGCTTTGGAGTGCCTGCCATCCCTGGAAGCGATCTGGGCCTGCAAGGGGAGTACTCAGCGACCTGCAGGGGCTGATCACCGTGGGATCTGGAAGACTTGATCGTCTTCCAGAATTAAAACAGATAGAGATAAACAAGGAGGATGTTCTCATATGCCTTACTAAACTAAATGTCAACAAATCACCAGGTCAGACGGCATCCACCCCAGAGTTCTTAAGAACTCAAGTGTGAAATTGCTGAACTTCTAGCTAAGATATATAACCTTTCTCTAAGATCAGGCACTGTACCCGAGGACTGGAGGGAGGCAAATGTAACTCCGATCTTCAAGAAAGGATCCAGAGGTGATCCAGGAAATTATGGACCAGTCAGTTTAACCTCAGTTCCAGGCAAAGTGATGGAAACCATTATTAAAGAAAAAATTACTAGGCACATAGAAGAACAGGCATTGCTGAAAGAAAATCAACATGGTTTCTGCAAAGGCAAATCATGCCTTACTAACTTGTTAGAATTCTTTGAGGGTGTATAAACACATAGATAAAGGGGACCCAGTCGATATTGTTTACCTTGACTTTCAAAAGGCTTTTGACAAAGTCCCTCACCAAAGGCTCCTAAATAAGCTCTTCAGCCATGGAATCAGAGGACAGGTCTTGTCCTGGATTGGAACCTGGCTAAACTGTAGGAAACAAAGGGTGGTAATAAGCGGACATTTCTCTGGGTGGAAAGAGGTGAGAAGTGGCGTACCCCAAGGTTCAGTTTTGGGTCCGTTACTTTTTAATTTATTCATTAATGATCTGGATGTAGAAGTAAATTCTGAGGTAGCAAAGTTTGCAGACGACACTAAATTGTTCAGGGTAGTTAAAAATGAAACTGATTGTAAAGAGCTCCAGAAAGATCTCTCGAAATTGAGTGAATGGGCAACAAAGTGGCAAATGCATTTTAACCTAAACAAGTGTAAAGTCATGCACATCGGGGCAAAGAACCCCAACTACACCTACCAATTGATGGGGTCAAAGCTTTCGAGACAAACCAGGAAAGGGATCTTGGGGTTTTGGTGGACAGCTCAATGAAGATGTCAACCCAGTGCGCAGCAACAGTAAAAAAGCAAATTCTATGCTTGGCATGATCAGGAAGGGAATCGAAAATAGGTCGGCAAATGTTGTATTACCTCTCTACAAATCTATGGTAAGGCCACATTTGGAGTACTGTGTACAATTCTGGTCTCCGCACCTCAAGAAGGATATAACGGAACTGGAAAAGGTACAGAAAAGGGCAACAAGAATGATCAAGGGATGGAGCAGCTCCCTTATGAAACCAGGTTGCAACGCCTTGGTCTTTCAGCCTTGAAAGACGGCGTTTAAGAGGTGACTTGATCGAAGTGTATAAAATCATGCATGGGATAGAAAAGGTGAATAAAGAAAAATATTTTCTTTGTCACACAACACTAGGACTAGGGGCACTCCTGAAGCTCAAGGTAGGAAAGTTAGGACTAATAAAGGGAAATATTTCTTCACCCAGAGGGTCATTGGGTTATGGAACTCACTTCCAGAGGAGGTTGTGACAGCTGTCAGCCTGGACAACTTCAAGGCAGGATTAGACAGATTCATGGATACCAAGGGAATCAGTAGCTACTGAAATGGACATCCAAGTGCCACCTCTGTGTTGATGGAGGCAGGCAGGATTTTCCCGGGTACTGGTTGTGGGGGGTCAGGAGCAGGTGAGGGTTTGCCCTCCTTTCTGCTAGAGATCCCTGTGTACAACTGGTGGGCCACTGTGTGACACAGAATGCTGGACTAGATGGGCTGAGGCCCGATTCAGCATGGCTCTTCTTATGTTCTTATGTTCTGCCATTCCATCTTGGGATCCGTCCTCTCTTGAGGATGTCAGCCTTCATCTTGGTTCGCACCTTGTCTTCTTGAATTTAATTTAATTTAATTTAATTTTAGTGGTTTTTATTATTATTTTATAACAATTTTTAATAATATAATAGTATAATAAAAATATAATATATTATAATTTCAATATATTATAATGTCTATATACTATAATATAATTATGATATTAATACTAATACTATATGAATATTTCTTGATATATTAATATGTTAATATTAATGATGTGTAATATATAGTAAATATAGTAAATAAATAAATAAATAATGTAGATTAGAATGTAGGTCCACCTTTAGGTGCGGCCCTCCATAATATTTTTTGGTTCTCGTGTGGCCCCTTGGAAAAAATAATTGCCCACCCCCGAGCTAGTCAATAAATAAATCATAAATTCTCGCCCCCGCCCAACCCCATGAACTTGACCAGGAGATACCTTCACTACGAAATGGAGAGATGTCGTGGGAGGATGCCCTCCGTGGAGGTCATCGCTTGCCAATGGCTACAAACCAGCTGAAAGCGAATGCCTTAACAGCAGGCAGAAAGAAGAACACGAGGAGGGATGGACTGTCAAATAGCCGGTCCTTTGAGGGGCCAAGACTTCAGTTGCATAAGCCTAATGGCTCCGTGGCGTTGCTCTGGCAACCGTCGCCTCAAGATGAGGCAATCACATTTGGGGGGCGAACGAGAGGCGAAAATGACAGAGGGACCAGGAACTGGACGACGCTGCACATGCAAAACGGACTCGGGCCGCAAGGCATTATTCCGAGCAATTACACTAAACATCATTTCCCATTTTGCGAGCTAATTACGGAATATCGTTCCGGAGTCCCACAGTCTGCCTGCCTTCTGCCCACCCTTCCCTGCTTGCTGGGCTTTGTCAAGGCCTCCGGAATGACACTTTCATTAACCTGGCTGTGTTTGATTTGTTCTGACATTTCCAATTGGCATGAAGCCAACCTGGCTTGAGTTGGCCCTTTTTCGAGACATAGCAATGACATCTTCCACACGTTCGGTATTTCTCAAACCTTCCTAACGTTGCGACCACTTGTAGAATGCCTTTTCTCAAAACTCAATGGTAGAGTGGTCTCTGATACTTGGTGGCTACCAACATCTATCACAGGGCTGTCCAACTTCTACCGGACCTGTGGCCGGAATTCCGGTCACTGGTCACCTGGGGCCCAAGCTGGCTCGCCCCCTCCCTACCCCCGGCTCCGCCCACAAATTACTAGTTGCATTATTAATTATAAAATAAATAAGACAATGGAACAGAATGATTATAAAAGAATAAGGGGCAAAATATACAATTAAGGTTCAAGCCTGGAACACCTCGTTAGCCAGAGCTCTCGACGAGATTGCCCCTAGGCGCCCTCTCCGACCCCGCAAACATCGATCCCCCTGGTATACAGAGGACCTCAGGTCGATGAAGCGGGAGAGGAGACGGCTAGAGCGCGTGTGGAGGAACCTCCGTGACGGAGCCTCAGTATCAGCTTATAAGCTATTTAAAGATACTTATGAGCGTGCTGTCAAGGCAGCCAAAAATGTGTACTTTTCTGCCTTGATAGCGTCTGCTAGCTCACGCCCGGCTCAATTGTTTAAGGTAATTCGGTCTTTGACGACGGTCCCTACTGTCCCAAAAAGCAGCGATCAGACCCCTACCGCCGGTGCTTTCCAGAGCTATTTCACAGACAAGATTCTGAATCTCCGCCGGACCTTCCTGCCACACAATTGATACAGTAAGAGAACTTGAGACCCCGTGGCCCTCCGCCGGGCCCACTCGACCGGTTTCGGCCACTGGACGCAGATGCTGTTGATAAGATTGTGGCTGCAACCAGGCCTACCACCTGCTCCTCGACCGTGCCCCTCCTGGCTTGTTAGATCCTGCCTGGAGGGGCTACGTGGGCCTCTGTTGAACATCGTAAATAGCTCCCTTGAGCAAGGAGTCTTCCCAGAGTGCTTTAAAGAGGCGGTGGTAGCTCCATTACTGAAGAAACCGTCACTAGATCCTGCGGTTCCCCTCAACTACCGACCAGTGTCGAACCTCTCGTACCTGGGCAAGGTAGTTGAGAGGGCAGCAATGGAGCAGTTGCAGTCCTTCTTAGATGATGCAACATGGCTAGACCCCTTCCAGTCCAGCTTCCGTTCGGGGCACGGGACGGGACGGTCCTGGTCTCCATCACAGACCAACTCCGCTGCCAGCTCGACCAAGGCGGGTCTGCGCTGCTCGTGTTATTGGACCTCACGGCAGCGTTTGACACGGTCGACCACAATCTACTGATCCACCGCCTGGCCATGGCTGGAGTGGGGGGGACAGTTCTTAAATGGCTGACCTCCTTCCTCCACCAGCGGTCTCAGCGTGTGAGGAGGGGCGAGGTGGTCTCCGAGGGCTCCTCATTGGTTGTGGAGTTCCGCAAGGGGCCATTCTCTCCCCTCTGTTATTCAACATCTACATGCAGCCGCTTGCACAGCTGCTGCGGAGTTATGGGTTGGAGTGCCACCAGTACGCTGACGACACCCAGCTCATTCTGAGGATGGAGGACAGGCCGAGATCCATCCCCGATAATTTCCAACACTGCCTCGAGGCCGTTACTGGATGGCTGCGTGCCAGTAGGATGAGGGTGAATCCGGCGAAGACGGAGATCTTGTGGTCGGGCCGCTCAGGTGGTGTAGATGTCCAGCTTCCGACCCTGGACGGTGTGGCGCTATGCCCATCGCCTTCCGTTAAGAGCCTGGGGGTCCATCTGGACTCCCAGCTGACCATGGAGGCCCAGGTCTCCGCGGTCAGCAAGGTTGCTTTTTTCATCTGCGACAGGCTCGGAGGCTGGCCCCCTATATATCTCCGGAATGACCTGGCCACGGTGATCCAAGCTACGGTCATCTCAAGGCTGGATTACTGTAACGCGCTTACGTTGGCCTTCCTTGTCGGCGACCGAAGCTCAAGTTGGTGCAGAACACTGCCGCCCGGCTCCTGTCTGGAACCCCAGCAGGCCGCCACATCACACCTGTTTTGCAGGATCTGCACTGGCTCCCAATCGAGCACCGGATCTCCTTCAAGGTGTTGGTTCTTACCTTTAAGGCCTTGCATGGCCTGGGGCCAGCGGACTTGAGGGACCGACTCACCCCACACTGTCCCTCGAGATCACTACGCTCCGAGGATGCTAATTTGTTAGAGATACCCTCTGGCGAAAATCGGCTAAACTGACATCTACTCGGAGGGCGTTCTCCGTTATAGCTCCTACGCTGTGGAACGCCCTCCCGGCTGGAACGCGGGCTATAAAGGACCTGCTCCCGTTTAGACACGCCTGCAAAACTTATTTGTTTAAGCAGGCCTTTTCGTGAGTAGGTCCTGCCCATGTTCCGCTTTAGCCACTGTCCTGGGGTGTCACGCTATCTAATTTCTGAACTGTACCTGAGGGTTTTGTATTTTGCTGTTTTAACTGTTTAATTGTCTTAGATGTTTTATCGCATTGCTTGTGTGTAGTTGTACCTTCGGTTCCTGTGAGCCGCCGCGAGCCTCAGGGAGTCGGCGGCATAGAAACCCGAATAATAAATAATAAAATAAATATATATAAAAGGGAAGTGGTCGTGCAACGGGGCAAATGCACGCCAAAACTACATTTCCCACTCACACAACAAAACCCAGGGCCACTCATCCCCACCCCGAGGTACATCAACCACCCACTAAACCACCCCGAAACACCACACAACACCCCCAAAACAACCCCCAAAAACAACATTACTACGCATGCGCAAACACCCGACTCACAAAATGGCCGCCATGAAAACATCACCATACCGAGCATGCGCAACAACCCACCGGCCCCGTGCCACCGCCACCGAACACACCACCACCGCTACCTTCACAGCCTCCTTCGCCGCCTCCACGCCGCTTCCCGCATGCTAACCAACACCCACATCCCGGGAGGACACCGCCACGGTGCCGCCCGCACGCCCCTCCACCAGGAGAGCAAGCAAAAGGGCGAAGGACAATGCCGCAGCCACGGGACTACACTTCCCAGAAGGCTCCGAGCGGCTCACTCGGAGGAAGGGCGGAGACAGGACCGGAAATAGCCCAGAGTAGCCGCGCGGAGACTTCTGGGAGGCGGGGACGAGGGGTGAGCCTCCATTACCCTGCCGCCGATGGCGCCGTGCCCGGCTCTTCCGCCCCCTTATCGCTCTCCTCCGCCCCCTCTCTACCGCTGGCCGGGGAGGAGGCCGCAGGGAAAGAGAGAGCACCCGGTTCCCCTTCGACCTCCTCTTCGCCCACCGGAAGAGAGGCGGCAGAGGCCTCTCCTTCGCCGGCGGCGGACGCCATAGGAGAGCCCTCTTCCGCAGCCCAAGGAGGAGGCCACAGGGAGAGGGGATGCTCGGTTCCCCTTTGACCTCCTCTTCGCCCACCGGAAGAGAGGCGACAGAGACCTCTCCGCCGCCGCCCGCCGCCTCCCTTCTGCTGCCCGGGGACGGGGGAGAAGCCGCACCGTCTCTCTCCCTTCGCCCTCCTCTTCGCCCTCCTCCTCTACACAAATACACACACACACACACATACACTACAACATATACACACAAACATAAAAACACATACAAATACACAACCACATACTAAAACACATATATCTACACACCTATACATACACATCCACACTAATACATACACATATATACACACACATATCATCACATCTCCATATATACACATACATACATACACAAACACACATATATGCACACGTAATCAAACACAAAACACCCACAAAATAGACACACATATATACACATACCAATACCTATACACACACACACAAATACACACACACATATATACACACACATACACCCCCAAAAAAACACACATACAACTATAAACATACACACACACACACATATCTACACACAACAAACCTGCTCACATCATTCCCACAACTTACATACCCAGAATTCCTCACATCACCAACATAGGGCACAGCAACGCGTGCCGGGATCAGCTAGTTACTAATAAAAAAGGGAGATGGATGGATGGAATACATAAGGGGCAAAATATACAATTAAATATATTACTAATAACAAAATATACAATTAAATATATTACTAACAAAAAAGGGAGATGAATGGATGGAATACATAAGGGGCAAAATATACAATTAAATATATTACTAATAACAAAATATACAATTAAATATATTACTAATAAAAAAGGGAGATGGATGGATGGAATACATAAGGGGCAAAATATACAATTAAATATATTACTAATAATAAAATATACAATTAAATATATTACTAATAACAAAGGGAGATGGATGGATGCATGGAACACAAAATATGGCCAAAATATACCATTAAATATATTAATATTAACAAAGAGGGATGGATAGATGGATGCATGGAACACACAATATGGCCAAAATATACCATTAAATTAACAAAGAGGGATGGATGGATGCATGGAACACATAAAGGGGCCAAAATATACCATTAAATATATTAATAATAACAAAGGGAGCCCCTGCTTCAGCCTACCTTCCCGAACGCGCAGGATCCAGGAGTAGCCGGACCACGAAAGAGGTGACGAGCGACTGAGCCAGGAGCCGAAGAAGGATGGAGAGATCGCGTCCAAATTGCGTCTGTGTGGGCCGCAGGGCTTCAGTAGCCGAGATTTCGGCAACAGGAGGAGTCTCGTGAGACTACGCCAACCATGAGGGATTTCGATATCAACGCAGGCGTAATCTCGCGTTGAGATCGAAATCCCGCGTGGCTGGCGTAGTCCAGAACCCGGAAGTGAGTAATTTATTTAATTTTTTTATTTAATTTATTTTTCTATTTTTATTTTTATTAAAACGATGAGGGGGCCGTAGGAAAGGGGCTGGGGGGGGCGTGTTTGGCCCCCGGGCTGCCAGTTGGTCAGCCCCAATCTATCATGTTCCTTCAATGAACGTTTTGAAATGCATATTGCTTTTACGGCTGGAGCCTGGAGTCACCTCAATACCGGACAATTTCACCGTATGCCTTGAGGCTGTATTGAGATGGCTGCGTGCCAGTAGGTTGAAGGTGAATCCTACTAAGACTGCGATTTGGTGGCCTGGCCGCCCGCCTGGGGGGGCGCCCTCCCCGCCCACCTGCGATGGTGCCCCCCCTTCATCCATCTTCCACTGTTAAGAGCTTGGGTGTCGTCCTGGATTCACAGTTGACTATGGAGGCCCAGATCGCTAATGGTAGTAAGCAGGCCTTTTTCCATCTCCGGCAGGCAAGACAACGGGCACCTTACCTTTCAGAGGAAGCCTTGGCATCAATCATCCATGTGACGGTCACATCTAGACTGGATTATTGTAATGCCTTGTATGTTGGCCTTCCCCTGTCGACTACTCGGAGGAGCCACATTATTCAGAATGTGGCTGCCAGGCTATTTGCAAAAAAAAAAACCCATTTGAGATGCCACATAACTCCAACTCTGTGACACTTGCACTGGCTTCCAATGGAATTCCGGGTTGTTGGTTCTGACCTTTAAGGCGCTTTATGGTCAGGGACCGCCTCTCCCTCTTCGCTGCCAGTGGTCGCCACGACTCCTCCAACTAAACTTACTGTATGTTCCAGGCCCCAGGGAAGTATGTCTCGAAGGCACAAGACGTAGGGCCTTCTCCATCTCTGCCCCTGTCTTGTGGAACTCCTTGCCTCCCCACTTGAGGGCCACGCGTAACTTGCGACCCTTTGCTCAGGCACTCAAGACCTGGCTTTTTAGCAGAGCTTTTAATGTTTAATGCAGCCTATTCGGTATTGTGTAAGGGAAGGAGGCCATCTCCACCCCAAGGTCCTTGCGATCGAGAGGTCGGCCTCCCGCCAGTTTGGATGTCCTGTCTCCGGGGCTGGGAACCCACCGAGGAGTGCTCCCAGCACCCAAAGTTTGTGCTCCAATTGTTTGTGCTCCAAAAAGTCCTAGAGTGGAACCGCCTCCGTGTCCTCGAGTTATACACTCTGAGCTTCTTCCGCTCTGGAGGACTGATGAAGGTCTCTACAGATCTAGGGGCTCTGTGGCCATGGAGGGTCACTGGTCCATTCCCGTGCTGAGCAGTCTGGCCAGTCTCCCGGTGCTCTCCGGCGGGACCGGAAGTTCGGTCTTGGCGCCTCTTCTTCTTCCGCCACCGTTTCCACTTCCCCGGACGATGACATGGCTTCCGCTGCGGGTTGATTGAGGGTTTCCGGTCTTCAGTAGATAAAGACATCCCGTCTACTCCGGCGTCTTCAAGGTCAGCCACCATATTCGTCCGGCCCCCATCTATCCACCCCACTCCCCCTGCGAGGCCTCGGCGGCGGGGGCCTCGCAAGTCTCAGGCAGATGACAAAATATCTGTGATATTCAATGGTGACACCGAACCGTAAAAGTTGGGCCGATCAGGGCCACCCTCCAATGCAATTGTTTTATGTAAATCACCTGGAGCATTTTAATGGAGGGCGATTAACAAGTGAGAAACTGATGGTGATGATGATAATGATGATGATGATAGGGCAGTGTTTCCCAACCAGTGTGCCGTGAGCGATCATCAGGTGTGCCGTGGGAAATCGGAACCCCCAATACCCTTTCTTTCCCCTCCTGCCCACAATACTCTCTGGGTGTTGGTGAATTACAACTTCCAAACTCAAGGTCAATTCCCAAGCAAACCCTTTCAGTACTTTCTGTTGGTAATGAGAGTTCAATATGCCAAGTTTGGTTCAATTCCATTGTTGCAAGAGTTCAGGATGCTCTTTGATTGTGTGTTAACTATAAATCCCAGAAACTGTAACTCCCAAATGTCAAGGTCTATTTTCCCCAAACTCCAGCTGTGTTCACATTTGGGCATATTGAGTATGCATGCCAAGTTTGGTCCTGATCCAACATTGTTTGAGTCCACAGTGCTCTCTGGATATAGGTGAACTACAACTCCAAAACCCAGTGTCAATGCCCACCAAACTCTTATAGTATTTTCTCTTGGTTATGGGAGTTCTGTGTGGGAAGTTTGTGCCTTTCTGCCATTCCTGCCAGGATATCTATGTTGTGTTCATCGAACCAGGTCCAGGTTTCAGACTGAGTGTATAAATACATTTAAAAACATATTAACTATATGTATTACTGTGTTAGAGTGTCATTTTGTGTCATTTTGGTCGGTGGTGTGCCCCAGGATTTTGTAAATGTAAAAAGTGTGCCGCGGCTCAAAAAAGGTTGAAAAACACTGTGATAGGGACAGCTATTCCAGTATATCACTGTAATAATTTCAGCATAGGAAAATGTGTTTGAGAAACAGTAGGAAGAGATGCTGAAAGTGGCCACAATCATGCAGGAATGTTCAGCTACTAGTCTTACCAAGAATGGGAAACCAGAAACATGTATTTAGTAGGGCTGGTTGTTTTGGGTTTTTTTGTAATTAATTTTTATTTCAGATTTTTCACATATAAACATTAAAAAGACAAAACAATCTAACTAATGATATGGGGTAGGATAGCAGGGTAGGTTTGGCACAGGTATGGGAAAAGGTAGTTAGAATGGGAAAGGTATGAGTTGGGACCACATTAAGGGAGGCGGTGTCTGACTTCCAAATCTTCTTTTACCACATTTAAGTCCTTGTTATTTCTTCTTTCCATTCTTTTCTTCGGCTTCTCCTTTTAATCTATCTCACTTAGTCTTTCTTTTTTTAACTGGTTGATTTTTTAAAAAATGGTTCAAAACTCGTTTTGGATGTAGGGGGCGCTGGCGCTTTGAATATCATTGTAAGTGGAATAGAGCAGGGGACGTCTTTGTCTTCAGATTAAATTTTTATTCTGTGTTTCATCAACATAAATTGATTCAAAATCATCAAGGTAAAAGTGGAATCAAGGTGAATAAATGTTGCAAGTGGAGATGAATCCAACTTCCGAGCAAAACATCCCAAGACAATGAAGTAAATAAATGCGGAACATCCGATAATAGATATATACTCCGGGATGGAAGGGAAGGGTGCGGGTCGACGGTCAGAATAAGGCCTTGCCATTTCGACTGTATAGGCTTCGTCTGGACCCGGGAGGTAAAAGTATCCACTAGGCATGGTTTCGAACCCAAAAATGGCGATTCTAAAATCAAATGGGGGGTATTAGTAAAAGAAAGACTTACAAAAAATTTTCCAAAAATTTCTAAAATGTAACAATACTAACGAAATTGTTTGTAGTTCGTATGCCAGCGCATGTGCAAGATTCAAATGGTTTTGGCCTACAACTCCCAGAAATCCTAACAGCTGGTAAATTGGCTGGGATTTCTGGGAGTTGTAGGCCAAAACTTGATTAAATCACACTGAATTCTAGATGGGACTCTCCAAATAGGAAAGAGGGAGCAAAGGAGGGAGGGGGTATTCTATTCTTGGAAGCAGCAAAAGAAAAGGAGGAGGAGCCCCCCCTGGCTTCTCGCTGCCTCTCTCTCACCCCGATCCCGAGGGAGCGAGGGCCCAAGTTTGCCCAGGCTGGTCATATACCTACATTCCATGCACATGCAATAATACAGCAGTAATAACAATGGGTATAAGAAGAGGTCAAATTCAAACCGGTATTCTGACTGGTCCCTCCTCAAACTGCAAAAGGCTCTTCTCCGAGCCCGGGAAAAGGCAAAACCCCGGGCACAGCATTTGCTTCCTGGGTGCACACACATACTTATTCTTTGGGGGGGATTTGCTGCAGAATCTTCTCTATGAGCCCGGGATTCTGCAGCAAATACCCCCCCCCCCCCCAAGAATATGTATGTGTGTGCTCCCAAGCAGCAAACGCTGGCTTTTCCCGGGCTAATTTCCCGGGCTAATAAGAGAAGAGCCCGTTTGCACCGCATGAGGAGAGACCAGTCAGAGTACTTCGGTTTGAATTTTACCTCTTGTTATTGTTATTACTGCTGTATTATTGCATGTGCATGGAATGTAGGTATATGACCAGTTGGATTACTTATAATATTAGGCACTTACAGTAGCATTCATTCTATTATACATTAGGTTGGTTTCTCACCCCAATACTCTTTGATGCTTTAGATCCTGGCAGGCAGGGATATTGCTAGTTTCCCTATATTATTATTATTTTGCCTACTCTTTGTCCCCTGCATATGCAGCCTGTTGTGAAAAAGAGGTGCCGAAACGCCATAAAACATTTTGTGTCATTTTGGTTGGTGGTGTGCCCCAGGATTTTGTAAATGTAAAAAATGTGCCTCGGCTCAAAAAAGGTTGGGAAACACTGCTCTAACACAGTGATACATATAGTTAATATGTTTTTAAATGTATTTATACACTCAGTGTGAAACCTGGGCCTGTTTCGATGAACACAACATAGATATCCTGGCAGGAATGGCAGAAAGACACAAACTTCCCACACAGAACTCCCATAATCAAGAGAAAATGCTATAAGAGTTTGGTGGGCATTGACCCTGAGTTTTGAAGTTGTAGTTCACCTATATCCAGAGAGCACTGTGGACTCAAACAATGTTGGATCAGGACCAAACTTGGCATGAATACTCAATATGCCCAAATATGAACGCAGATGGAGTTCAGGGGAAATAGACCTTGACATTTGGGAGTTACAGTTTCTGGGATTTATAGTTAACACACAATCAAAGAGCATCCTGAACTCTTGCAACAATGGAATTGAACCAAACTTGGCATATTGAACTCTCATTACCAACAGAAAGTACTGAAAGGGTTTGCTTGGGAATTGACCTTGAGTTTGGAAGTTGTAGTTCACCTACACCCAGAGAGCACTGTGGACTCAAACAATGTTATGTTGTTTGTTTTCTATCCAGAATCACAATGTTGGAAGGAGGCTGACCACTTTAAGGTCCCGAAAACAGGCATGGGAAAACCTGGGCCTGTTTCGAAGAACACAAAATATATAGTTATAGTATATTATTATTAGTAGTATTATATTGCATTACATTACAACATTATCAATATTATATGTATACACAATATACGTATGAACACAACATAGATATCCTGGCAGGAATGGCAGAAAGACACAAACTTCCCCCACAGAACTCCCATAACCAAGAGAAAATGCTATAAGAGTTTGGTGGGCATTGACCTTGGGTTTTGACGTTGTAGTTCACCTATATCCAGAGAGCACTGTGGACTCAAACAACGTTGGATCAGGACCAAACTTGGCATGAATACTCAATATGCCCAAATGTGAATGCAGATGGAGTTCAGAGGAAATAGATCTTGACATTTGGGAGTTGTAGTTGCTGGGATTTATAGTTCCTCTACAATCAAAGAGCATTCTGAACCCCACCAATGATAGAACTGGGCCAAACTTCCCACACAGAGCCCCCAGGAGGCAAGAGGAGGTCTCTACTTGAAGAATGGGAGGCGGGCCTTCCCAATGCACGGAGCGGGAGAGACCAAGTAGACAACGGGTGGGGAGGGGGGGTGTTTGTAATTTTGTGCCTTCATCGAGGTAGGTTTCTTAGGGTTTTTATACTTCAACACACTAGACCCCCCCCCCCCCTCCTCCTGGAGGTTTCAATTTCCCACGGCACACCTGAGGATTGTGATATCGGAGGTGACCCCCCCCCTTTCTGGACTCTGTGTAAGATAGTTAAAAACCCAAGAACATATGAACTCTCCCCCAGTACATATACCCACATATGGACTGATATTTCCATCCTCTTCAGAATAAAGGACATTTGCAGGAAAACCCCCAACTTGGACTTTCCCCCTTTTTCATGAAATATAAACCTCAGGACTAAGTTTGGACTGCAAGAGCTGCCTAGGTCTCAAAGGTTGCTCTCTGCCTTGTTAAAGTATTTACCCAGATCTCTTCTAGAGGGATCCTGCAATATTTCCCCCATGAAATGATGAATGTATCTCTCTGAGTTTATTACCTATGCAACTTCATGAAATGCCTGGAAACTGTATAAGAGTATTATTATTATTTCCTTTTCCTTCTATCCTTGTATTTTAAATTGTAACTTCTGAATGTTTTTGCCTTGATGAAATGTAACCTTTTAAAAAAGAAGCAAAGCCCACTTTGTTGACCAGGCTGATGACTCACCCTGGCTGTAAGGAAACCCAGTTTAAGCCTTTGTGAGGCTTATAGAAACCAATCAACTATTTCAATAGGCAGGAATTGCTAGCCATCACACTTGCTATTTGCCTCTATAACTCAAAGAAAGCCAAGCCAGCCAGACCCGGCTTTTTCCTCACATAGGAAATCCCACAATCTCCCACATTTACTAAACAAAGAAAAAACTGTCAGAAGAGCATGCTACTGCCAGGAACCAATTATTTTTCATCACCACACAAAGATAGCCAAACATCACCAGATTTAGGATTTCCTCCTTATCAATGAAACTTCATTAACACATCTTAATCTTCAAAACCCTGACTCATTATTCCATTCATTCCCCCCTCTTTTCCTCCCATTGGCCAATTGATTAACCCACAGCCAATAGAGGCAAGTGGGCAGTTTGAAAACTGTTCTGTTTTGGAAAAAGTATAAAAACGTATGTATTACATGTATGCTTTGTACTAGCATTGCCGAAGGATCGCGGTTAGTACCTCATTTCCAGCTGGATGAATAAACTCAGTGGCCTTTTCTTCAACCTGGTGAGGTCTTTATTGGGAAATTTAGGGGAAAGGTGATTGATTGGTTGGCTTCCTTCCTCACCAGGCCATTTTAGACCCTCTTTGGTGAGTCTAACTGGTCTGCCTTCAAGGCAAGACCCCCAAATTTCTGTTCGCTATCAATTGCTCACGGCACACTGGTTGAGAAACACTGGCCTAGGGCGCAAAAAAGGTGTTAATCCAGGCCTGCTTCCAACTCTATGGTTCTCACCTTATGGGCGTCTTTTCAACCCAAAATTCCTTATCCTGGCATAGGATATAATAGATCCGTTGTAAATTATGCCTTTCTTGCTACGTTAGCTTACAACTTGTGTGAAACAGCCTCATTTCACATTAAATCTTCCCTGCTCCATTAGTTTACAATCTAAGTGCAATAGTCCCTTTGCCAATTGCCCCTTGCTACATTAACTTACAATGCGAGTGCAATAGCCACTTTGCAGATTAAGTGTTCCCTGCTGCATTGGTTTACAGTGCAATAGACAATGTTTCAAATGAAGCTTTGCCTTTTTTTCCTCACTCTCAAATAGTCACATTAAACTGCTCTATTGATGTGCAGCTGCAATGAAATGGCCATATTTCAAAATAAGATGCCTCGCGGGAATGGGTCTTGGAGGCACTGTTTTTGCAATGGCTCCAGTGTGCTCTCTTTCTGCAGGGTAAACTACAACTCCCGCTCTGGTGAGTCAGTCCCCTCAAACCCCTCCAGTAGGGTGAGTTGGTCATGAGGGTTCCGTGTGCCAAGTTTTGTCCAGGTCCATCTTCAGTGGAGGTCACAGTTTTTCTGGATGTTGCTGAACTACAACTCCCAGAAAAGGAAGACCAGTTCCCCCCCCCCCCCCACCACCACCACCACCAAACCCCTCCAGTAATCAAATTTCAGCATATCAGGTATGTGTGACAAATTTGGTCCAGATCCATCAGTGTTTGGGTTCACAGTGCTTTCTGGATGTAGGTGAACTATAACTCCCCCAAATCAAGGTGAATTTTCCCCAAAGTCCTCCAGCATTTTTTGCTGGTCATGGGGGCTCTTTGTGCCAAGTTTGGTACAATTCCATCTTTGGTGGAGTTCAGAGTGCTCTTAGATTGCAGGTGAACTATAAATCCCAGTACCTACAACTCCAAAATGCCTAAGCCAATTCCCCTCAAAACCAACTAGTATTCAAATTTGGGTATATAAATCCCAGGTATGCATGTCAAATTTGGTCCAGATCCATCAGTGTTTGGGTTCACAGTGCTTTCTGGATGTAGGTGAACTATAACTCCCCCAAATCAAGGTGAATTTTCCCCAAAGTCCTCCAGCATTTTTTGCTGGTCATGGGGGCTCTGTGTGCCAAGTTTGGTACAATTCCATCTTTGGTGGAGTTCAGAGTGCTCTTAGACTGCAGGTGAACTATAAATCCCAGTACCTACAACTCCAAAATGTCCAGGCCAATTCCCCTCAAAACCAACTAGTATTCAAATTTGGGTATATCGGGTATGCATGCCAAATTTGGTCCAGATCCATCAGTGTTTGGGTTCACAGTGCTTTCTGGATGTAGGTGAACTATAACTCCCCCAAATCAAGGTGAATTTTCCCCAAAGTCCTCCAGCATTTTTTGCTGGTCATGGGGGCTCTGTGTGCCAAGTTTGGTACAATTCCATCTTTGGTGGAATTCACCAAAGGTGAACTATAAATCCCAGTACCTACAACTCCAAAATGTCCAGGCCAATTCCCCTCAAGACCTACTAGTATTCAAATTTGGGTATATTGGGTATGCATGCCAAATTTGGTCCAGATCCATCTTTGTTTGGGTTCATAGTGCGTTCTGGATGTAGGTGAACTACATCTTCTATAAATCCCTCCAAGGACCTCCAATATTTTTTGTTGGTCGTGGGGCTTCTGTGTGCCAAGGTAGTTCTAGGTCCATCGTTGTATGAATTCGGAGTGCTTTTAGATTTCAGGTGAACTATGAATCCCAGAATCTACAACTCGTATAACTCATGGGGGATTCTCTCTAAGCCCCTCTGGTATGTTGAGTTGCTGATCAATTTGTGTGACATAGGAAAGGGGTAATGGAGAGAAGCAGTGGGCGGGGTCATGCAAATTCCACACCAATGGGGAAAGTCAGGAACACTGGGATGTCTGTGGTGGAGGAAGAACAGAAAACCTAGGGTGAAGTTGTCTCTGTATGAAAGCCTTCACTTGGATGGTGGGCAGTATGGTGTGTGTGGAGGGCATTGGCAGGGCTCTTGTGTGTGTGTGTGTGTGTGTGTGTGTGTGTGTGTGTGTGTCTATGTATGTATATATATATATATATATATATATATATATATATATATATATATATATATATAAATGGTGCTGTCAGTGTTTTTCAACCTTTTTTGAGCCGCGGGACATTTTTTTACATTTACAAAATCCTGGGGCACACCACCAACCAAAATGACACAAAATGACACTCTAACACAGTAATACTTATAGTTAATGTGTTTTTAAATGTATTTATACATTCAGTGTGAAACCTGGGCCTGTTTCGATGAACACAGCATAGATATCCTGGCAGGAATGGCAGAAAGACACAAATTTCCCACACAACTCCCATAACCAAGAAAAAATGCTATAAGAGTTTGGCGGGCATTGACCTTGAGTTTTGGAGTTGTAGTTCACCTATATCCAGAGAGAACTGTGGACTCAAACAATGTTGGATCAGGACCAAACTTGGCATGAATAATCAATATGCCCAAATGTGAACACAGATGGAGTTTGGGGAAAATAGACCTTGACATTTGGGAGTTACAGTTTCTGGGATTTATAGTTAACACACAATCAAAGAGCATCCCGAACTCTTGCAACAATGGCATTGAACCAAACTTTGCATATTGAACTCTCATTACCAACAGAAAGTACTGAACGGGTTTGCTTGGGAATTGACCTTGAGTTTGGAAGTTGTAGTTCATCTACACCCAGAGAGCACTGTGGACTCAAACAATGTTATGTGATGTTGTTGTTTGTTTTCTATCCAGAATCCCAATGTTGGAAGGAGGCTCACCACTTTAAGGTCCCTAAAACAGGCATGGGAAAACTTCGGCCCTCTGGGTGCTTTGGACTCCAACTCCCACCATTCCTAACAGCCTGAGGCCCTTTCCTGCTTAAATGGCTGAGGGGGGGAAAGGAATTGAACCAAACTTGCCATATTGAACTCTCATTACCAACAGAAAGTACTGAAAGGGTTTGCTTGGGAAATGACCTTGGAGTTTGGAAGTTGTAGTTCACCTACACCCAGAGAGCACTGTGGACTCAAATAATGATGGATCTGGACCACACTTGGCATGAATACTCAATATGCCCAACTATGAACATAGTTTGGGGAAAATAGTCCTTGACGTTTGGGAGTTGTAGTTCACCTACATCCAGAGAGCACTGTAGACTCAAATAATGATGGGTGGGCCTCTTCCTCATGGGGAGGGGGACACTCCACCCCTTTCTGACCCTCCCTCCGCCTCTCTGCCAGCCTTTCCTCCTCCTCAAATGGTGACTGCTGGGAAGGGGGCGGGGCCCGAGTGACGTCAACCTTCCCTCCTCCCTCCCTCGATTGGAGGCTAGCTGGCACGCAGGAAACGGCCAAAGGAGGCGGCATCCTGGCCCCTTCTTCTTCGCCGCCACCTAGCCCTTCCTCCTCCTCCTCCCCCCGCAAGCAGCAGTAGCTAGAGTTTGGCAGGAGGGGGAAGAAAGGATATACTGGAGGTTTTCCCACGGCACATCAGGTGATCGCTCACGGCACACCGGTTGGGAAACACTGGTCTAGAGCAGGGCTGTCCAACTTCTACCCTCCCCTTTATTTTTATTTAATATTAAATATATTTAATTCCATCCTCCTCCTCCCCCCTTAATGTGTCCCATCTCCCCTTATTTCATCTTTAAATATATTTAATTTTATATTTAATACATGAGGGGAGATGGGGGAGGGAATGAGGAGCCCCTGAGGAGCCCCCTGCTTCGGCCTACCTTTTCCAAACGCGCAGGGATCCAGGAGTACCCGGACGATGAGAGAGGCGACGACCGACTGAGTCGAAGAAGGTCCTAATCGCGTCTGTGGGCCTCAGCGATCCAGTAGTAGAGTAGCCGAAGAGTATCGCGAGAATACGCAATCCACACGGGATTTCGCTGTCAACGCCGGCATGATCTCGCGTTGACAGCGAAATCCCGTGTGGATTGCGTATTCTCGCGATACTTTCTCCGAACCCTGAACTAGGTATTTTTTTCATTTTTAATATTTATTTTATTTTTCCATTTTTATTTTTTTATTAAAAGCTTAGGGGATGGAGGGAAGGGGCTGGGGGCCGATATCGCCCCCAGGGCCACCAGTTGGACAGCCCTGGTCTAGAGCAGGGCTGTCCAACTCCTTTGTCCCAAGGGCCGGAGTTCTGGTCACTGATGACCTGGGGGGCCGGAGCAGGGGGCGAGCCGCTCCTGACGGTGCGCTGACGTCACCACGCCTGACGTCACCATGCCGGCGTCCTGCGTGACCATGCCGCCGAAAAGGGACGCCGCGCTTGGTGATGTCAGCACGCCTTCAGGTGCGGCCCCACCCCCGCCTCCCTCCCTCCTACAGTGACAGCCAGGGCGGCAGAACCGGCGATTTCTCCCGGTTCTGCTGCCCCGGCTGAGGCTGTAAGAGGGAGGGCGAAGCTGAGGAGAGCTCGCCATGCTTTGCCCTTCCTCTTAAAGGGACACGCCAGCCTCAGAAGCAGCGATTTCCCCGCTTCCGAGGCTGGCGTGTCCCTTTAGCTGGAAGGGCGAAGGCATGGAGAGCTCTCCATGCTTGCCTTCTCTTAAAGGGACACGCCAGCCTCAGAAGCAGCGATTTCCCGCTTCCGAGGCTGGCGTGTCCCTTTAAGAGGAAGGGCAAAGCCAAGGAGAGCTCTTCATGCCTTCGCCCTTCCAGCTAAAGGGTCATGCCAGCCTCGGAAGCAGGAAACCGCTGCTTCTGAGGCTGGCGTGTCCTTTAGGAAGGGCGAAGGCATGGAGAGCTCTCCATGCCTCGCCCCTTCCAGCCAAAGGGGTCACGCCAGCCTCCTCCTCCGTCCTGCCTCTCCCCCGGTGCACCGATCGGAGCGCCGGGGAGAGGCGGGACAGAGGGGGGCGGGCCTATGGAGGAAGAAGGGAAGCGCTTCCCTTCCTCCCCTTTAGGCCCGCCTCCTCCCTCCCCCCCCCCGGCGTTCCCGATTGGTGCGCCGGGGGGAGAGGCGGGACGGAGGAGGAGGAAGGGAGCGGGCGGGGCTGAGTGGCGTAAGGCTTGGTGCCGGCGCCACACCTGACGTCACCCAGCCCCGCCCCCCAAAATGATTTTTTTAAATGCAGGGTAGGCGGGGGCCGTAGGAAAGGGGCTGGGGGCTGTATACGGCCTCCAGGCCGCCAGTTGGACAGCCCTGGTCTAGAGCAACAAGTGTGCATCTGACTGGTTTGGATTGGAGCCAGTCATACATTCCACAACTTTGCTTAACGTAGGGTCGAATTGGGTCAATCCAGAAGTCCTTGGACATTGTCTGGCCATCCAGGTCCACCTTCTGATCCACTCCGGTATAAATGAGCGGTGGAGGCAAATCCTAATCTGTCTGAATATTTGCAGCTAAGATGCCTCAATGCTAAATGACAGACTTTTAAACCCAAAGCCTTGTGTTGTCGAACAACGACTATAGACTGCCCCCGACACCGCTTGCGGAGCCCAGTCCAGAGAGTTCGTGAATACCCTGGCGAGCCCGGGAGCGACCTAGGCCTCTCAACCTTCCCGTCCCCGGAGGTCAGATTATGCTCACCACGATACAAGGTAGATGCCACGAAATTGTTTATTCTGCTCAGCTGAGTAGGATGCGACCGCAAATTCCCTGATCCCGCAAAGACGCATACATTTTCATTCAAGACATGAGCTTTTAAAGGTTACAGAGCTGTCAAACATTTGAATTTCCCGCTCCGCCTCCCGGCCGGCTTGTTGATGATTGGCTGGAACCCTGGAGTCAGCTGATGGGCGGGAAGCAAGCCGGCTCCGAGGAGCCTATCAGCATCTTCCTCCATTTGCCTGTCCTGGCCAATCAGAGGTGATACACCATATATGGGGTTCCGGGAGGAAGGAGGTTGGGCAAGCTGTCATCAGGAAGGATTATGGAGGGCGAACAAAAGAAGTCCTTTCCAGGTGTTTGCTTTTGTGATCAGGAAGTACATCTATCAAGTCCGTATATCCCTTCCTCATGTCTGAGTTGGGAAGAAAGGGGAATTTGATTAGAATGATCTAATCAGGTGGCAGGAATGACAAAAGTCCTATGGTGGGCTTTTGCCTGGTTTCCGACGCCAAGCAGGGAGCCCGCTGTGATTCATAATTTCTTATTGTCCAAACCCTAAGATTTAACCTAGCCAGTCGAAACTCAGAAAACTAGGCAATTTCGGGGTCAGCCAAGTGTGGGGACAGGATAAGGACCGAATCTCCATAACAAGGGCTTGGCTGACATTCTATTTTCCATGCAAACGTGAAATGTTGAAACAAGGATTTGTAGGCGGCCCAAGGCGTCAATGGGACATATCCTCTCAGCAAACACAAAACATAATTACAATAGCAACTTTTCTTGCTATCATAGGGAGTGGGGTGGGGGAGGTTTACACGGGGTCAAGGGAGAGACTTGTAGGGTTACATTCCTATAGCTAAAATAACAGTAATAACCAGGGGTACATTTATACAAAAATGAATTCCTTCGGACGCAGGCCTAGAACCCGGTGCCTCTAAGTTTTGCAGCTGTCCGTTCAGATCACGGATGGGGGCCTCCAACCCCTTGGCCAAATTCATATTACTTGCTTTCTTATATCTTTCCCGAGTCTAAAGGCACCCCGTCTGTCCTTGTGAGAATGCAGAAAAACATGGGGAACCCTTGCCCATGGGGTGGCACGAAGTCACCAAAATGCCAGGCCTGGATACCCTCCAGCCTGGTGGACAAAACAAGGGGTTCTTTCCCTCCTCCCTTTCGGGCCTCGAACCGGGGGAGGGGGGGCCCCCGGTTCCCGCGGCCTCAGCTTAGCCTGCTGAGCCACCGTGGGTTCCTCCGGGGAGAGTTCTCTCGGCATATTTGAGGCGCCCGTAGGTCGGAAAGAAAAAGAAAAAAAATTACAAAACAGGACTTCTCCATGGTGAACGGGAAGGAGGCTTCCCCGAGATGGGGGAAGGGATTGCTGGGGCCCTGGGCCTCGAGGGGAGCGTGGTGCTTGGGAACAGGCATGTGTGGGGGAACTTTTGGGATTGTTCACTCCAGGAACGGCATGCTGCGGGAAACTGGTAAAAGTGTCTGGTTCTGCGATGGGACTTTCCAGGTTCGATTACACTTGGGCCTGGTAGAAAAACAATCCTTTCACATATCCAACTTCCAAGTTCTTTCCATTCCGAATATGAACATTTCCCAAGTTTTCGCACATGTCCCCCCCCACAATGGCAGGAAATATGGACAAGTTTTACCCATCAAGGCATGGGCACTTTATCAAGAGAGTGATACGGCTTTTGGAACTGAACAGGGGAAAAGAAATCGCAGGCAATCCTACAGATAAGCCGAAATCCGCTCGGCTGAAAGAGTCAAGGGTGATCAGACGTCCTTTTGGCCACTCCTGCAAAAGCAATGAATCCTTAACTACTCCGACCAGAAGATTTGGAAGGGGCATTTACCGCTATCTCCATCATTTGATTGTATGACCGTCCTTAATCCCAGGTCATGAATGCTAATCCCGTTGCCTTCTGCAGCTTCTGGATCTTTTCTCATTCTCCTTTTTCCACACTTTCTCCCTGTCTGTCTCGGATGCAAAATCTAGTTTTCTCGCTACCCATAACTATGTGAACATCAACAAATGAAAAAGGGGGTTCACACTAGCTGGTGTCTCCGAGGCTAGGCGTAAGTGGAACCAGGTTTGGATGAGAAGGGAAACTATGCAGAGAAAAAACAAGTCAGATACAGTGTTCCCTCGCTACTTCACGGTTCGCTTGTCACGGACCCGCCGTTTCGTGGGTTTTTGCCTCCTAGTTTCTGAATGGTTACCATTGGCCAGTGTAGCGTTCTAATCCCGCCTCCTGGCAACCATGTGGTGTGGAAGGGGGTGTCACCCTCCCCCTCGGAAGAGAGGCAGCCAACCAAGAGAGACTGCAAAGCAAAGTATCTATCTATCTATCTATATAATAAAAGTCAGTGTTTGCGGGCAGAGGTGCGGCAGTGCGTGCAGAGGAATATGTGGCAGCGTTTTGATTGGTTGCCACTGTGGGATTATTTGCATAAATGACACTGATTGGCCAGCCTCAGAACTCCGACACTCTAAGGCACCAGGTTATTTGCATAAAGGACTCAGATTGGCCAGCCTCAGAACTCCAACACTCTAAGGCAGTGTTTCCCAACCAGTGTGCCGGGGCACACTAGTGTGCCGTGAGCGATCATCAGGTGTGCCGTGGGAAATTGGAACCTCCAGGGTGGAGGGGGGGTGGGTCTAGTGTGTTGAAGTATAAAAACCCTAAGAAACCTACCTCGATAAAGGCACAAAATTACAACCCCCCCACCCATTGTCTACTTGGTCTCTCCCTCTCCATGCATTGGGAAGACCCGCCTCCCTTTTCCCAAGTAGAGACCTCCTCTTGCCTCCTGCGGGTTATGTGTGGGAAGTTTGGCCCAGTTCTATCATTGGTGGGGTTCAGATTGTAGGGGAACTATAAATCCCAGCAACTACAACTCCCAAATTTCAAGGTCTATTTCCCCTGAACTCCATCTGCATTCATATTTGGGCATATTGAGTATTCATGCCAAGTTTGGTCCTGATCCAACATTGTTTCAGTCCACAGTGCTCTCTGGATATAGGGAAAACTACCACTCCAAAACTCAAGGTCAATGCCCACCAAACTCTTATAGCATTTTCTCTTGGTTATGGGAGTTCTGTGTGGGAAGTTTGTGTCTTTCTGCCATTCCTGCCAGGATATCTATGTTGAGTTCATCAAAACAGGCCCAGGTTTCACACTGAGTATAAATACAGTTAAAAACATATTAACTATATGTATTACTGTATTAGAGTGTCATTTTGTGTCATTTTGTTTGGTAGTGTGCCCCAGGATTTTGCAAATGTAAAAAGTGTGCCACGGCTCAAAAAAGGTTGGGAAACACTGCTCTAAGGCACTAGACAGAGGGCATTGGCTGCCACTGACAGACAATTTGCATAAAGGGCTCTGATTGGCCAGTAAAACAGAATGCAACTGAATGCTTGTGTTAGCCAAATGACAGCTTTTTTCAGTTGGAAATGGGATGTTCATCTTCTGGGAGATGCGGAGGTGCCAAGGAATATGTGACAGCGTTTCGATGGGTTGCCACTATGGGGTTATTTGCATAAAGTGCTCTGATTGGCCAGCCTCAGAACTCCAACATTCCACGGCCCCAGACAGAGGGGATTGGTTGCCACTAAAATGGTATTTGCCTAAAGGACTCCGATTGGCCATCCACATTCCAACATTCTAAGGCAGTGTTTCCCAACCTTTTTTGAGCCGCTGCACACTTTTAACATTAAAAAAATCCGGGGGCACACCACCAACCAAAATGACACAACATGACACTCTAACACAGTAAAGAACGGCTGGGGATGGTGGCCTGCTGGGAGCAGCTGCTGGGAGTGCCAAAGCCGGGGGAGGAGCCAGGCCACGCCATGCCCCGCCCCCTCCCCCCGGCTTCAATTCTCCCACAGCTTCGCCAGCCTTGAGGGGGCAGTGCCAAGCCAGCATTGTGTTGGCTCTGCCACCGCTGGTTTGGCACTGCCCCCTCAAAGCTGGCAAAGCTGTGGGAGTGTTGAAGCTGGGAGGGGGGGCGGAGCCAGGCCGCTTCATGCCCCGCCCCTCTCCCAGCTTCAGCACTCCCATAGCTTCGCCAGCCTTGAGGTGGCAGTGCCAAGCCAGCATGGCTGGCGAAGCTGTGGGAGTGCTGAAGCTGGGGGGAGGGGGCAGAGCCAGGCTGCGTCATCACCCCCCCCGGGCTTCAGCTCTCTCACAGAGGAGGAGCATGAGCGGTGGATGGGCTTCAATAGGCGGGGCTCCTCCTCCGCGCGGCTTCAACAAGCAAGGGGCGGGAGTCATGGCGGATTGGAGGCTGGTTGGGGAAACGACCGAAGGAGGCAGCGCCCGGCCCTTCCTCCTCCTCTCCCAAGCAGCAGGAGTTTGGCAGGAGGAGGGGGGGAAGGGGGCAGAGAGCTTTTCTCGCGGCACACCTGATGATTGCTCACGGCACACTAGTGTGCCACGGCACACTGGTTGAGAAACACTGGTCTAAGGTGACACAGAAGGAAAAGGAAAGGCCTCAGGCAGTCAGACTCTGCCTCCTTCCCGAGGGGTAACGAACCCGCTCCCTGCCACACAAAGGGGCCTGTTCCCTTCTCTTCAGTGACAGCGCGCTCGCATTTTTCCCCTCAGCCCCATTGGCACGGGACGGGAAGGATGCGGCGGCGCGAGGCAGAGGGGGGAGGGAGAGAGGTGGGGGCGGGGGACGGTAGAGGTTGTCTTAAAGGGGGCGTAATTCCAAAGTGTGGCCTAGGGTGCAAAAAGCTGTTAATCCGGGCCTGACTGGATGGCCTACAAGGTCTCTTCCAACTCTGGGACTCAATTATTCTAAACCAGCACCTCACCAAATCAGGTCTGAACCATCCATTTTCCCATTTCTTTCTCTCAATCCTGTAATTGCTAAAGCAGCCATTTAAATACCGACAGCCTCCCTTTTTTTTCTAAACCTGGCATTTTTACAAAGTAAACAAATCAATAACTCAATGCAGTCAAAGGTCTCTTATGCCAGTTTCGTCTGACCCCTGTGTCTGCTAATGGGGACCAAGTCGCAACACAATGGATCCCCAGAGACGTTGCTAGATTTCTTCTTGTTGTTTCCCCTTTCCTCCCTTTTTTTTTCCTTTCCCCCTCCCTTCTCTTTTTCCTTCCACAACCTTTCCAGTATGACAAATCCCACCATTCGTTTTGCCCATAATATCCTCCATTCATCATCCCAAACAGAAAATCTAATGTCCTGAAACTGTTTTTATTGCTTTCTTGTCAGTTTTTGGTTCCCTTTCATCCATTGCATTTGTTTAAATAAATGCTGTCATGATTTTTTCTGTTCTTTTAAAACCCACTTTCCTCTCGTTGGTGTTTTCAATGGTGTTGGTGCGCCATTCGAGCGGGGTAATTAATGTGATGAAGTGCGAGCTGGCCTCCGGTGTGCCCTCACAACAAGGTTCTTCATTAGATCCTCGTTGCCTTTCATAATCATGAGATGGCTGTGTGCATTTTCTCCAATGCAGACTAATTAGCTTTTTCCACCACTTCTATTTCTTCGTTTTCACAAGCTGCTCGAGGGCAGGGATCCTCTGCCAAGAAGAAATACCCCCTTCAGCTCTTCTGATCATCGGTGACGACTCAAAAGGGATTACATGGATGATTTGATCCTCACAATCAGAACTAGGCGTGGTTGATTAAGCAGTGCTGTCCAACTTATACGGGGTCCAGGGCCGGATAAAAGGTCACTGATGACCTAGGGGGCCGCTCGGCCCCACCCCCAGGCCCCGCCCCCAGGCCCCGCCCCCGCCCCAGGCCCCGCCCCTCCTAAACGGTCGAAAAAGGGCAGAAGGCGGCGCCAACAGCAGCGCGTCACAGGCCTGGCGTGACGCGCTGCCCCTTGGCACCGCCTACCTCCTCCGGCGCCCCCTCCTTTCCTAGGGCGGAGCGGGGGGCGGAAAGGAAGAGTAGGCGGCGCCAAGAGCAGCGTCACGCCAGGCCTGTGACACTCTGCTCTTGGCGCCGCCTACTCCTCCTTTTTTAAGGCGCCCTCCGCTCCCTAGGAAGGGAGGGCCGGGCAGAAGGCAGCGCCAAGGGGCAGCGCGTCACGCCAGGCCTGTGACGCGCTGCCGTTGGCACCGCCTTCTGCCCTTTTTCGGCGGCTCCCACCCTAGGTAGGGAGGGGGCGCCTAAAAGGAGGAGTAGGCGGCGCCAAGAGCAGAGCGTCACAGGCCTGGCGTGACGCTGCTCTTGGCGCCAGCTACTCCTCCTTTCAGCGCCCCCTCCGCCCTAGGAAGGGAGGGCGCGGAAAGGAGGAGTAGGCGGTGCCAGGAGCAGCGCGTCACGCCAGGCCTGTGACGCGCTGCTCTTGGCGCCGCCTACCTCTTCCTGGCGCCTCCCCTACCTGGCGCGGGAGTCCGCCGAAAAGGGCAGAAGGCGGCACCAAGGGCAGCGCGTCACGGCAGGCCTGTGACGCGCTGCTGTTGGCGCCGCCTTCTGCCCTTTTGCGGCTCCTCCCCTAGGTAGGGAGGGGCGCCGAAAAGGAGGAGGAGCTAGCTCTCTTCCTCCTCCCTGCCCCGCCTCCCCCTCCCCCCCGAGGTCTTTAAAAATGGCGGCTGAGGGCATAGGTGGGGCCGTGTCCAACAGGCTATGGGGCCGGATCCGGCCCCGGGGCCGCCAGTTGGACAGCCCTGGATTAAGGGAAAAAATGGTTCAAAACTCGTTTCGGATGTAGGGGGCGCTGGCGATTCGATTCTCGAATGATTTCTGAAATTTTCTGGGAAAATGCTTCGAAATTTCCAAAAATTTGGAATTTATTTTTATTTATTTTAATTGTTTGTTAGATTTATTGGCCGCCACTCCCAGCCGGCTCGGGGCGGCTTACATCATGCACCACAATAAAACAACTAATCTCTCTCTCTCAGCATTACTTCGCGAACGAAGATTCAGGAAGGACTCATCCCACGCTTTTTACAAGCGCGTTGATGACTAAAAAGGCCAATCTGAGATAGGCAAGTTCGGTTGCAGAAAGCACAGCAGAAAGTCTCCTTGGGTGATGTTGTTTCCAAGTTACGGTTCTTTCTGCGTTCTCATTTCTCTTCAAGACCCGTTTGGCGTGACTTCTCGATTGTGGATAGTGCGTCTCCATGCCTCCCGATGTGAGGCCAGGGTGGACCATTGTTGGTGATCAATCTGGCCGAGCCTGAGATGTTGTTTCAGGAGTCCTTATATCTCTTTTGGGGCGCCTCTTGCGCTGACCCATGCCAAGTTCACCATAGAGTAGTATCTTTGGGAGGCGGTGGTCCTCCATCCTATGGACGTGCCCTGCCCAGCGCAGCTGTGTTCTCAATAGCATGGCCTCAACGCTGGTGATCCCTGCTTGCTCAAGGACAGCAACATTAGTCACATAGTTGGTCCAGTGTATATTTAGGATTGTGCAAAGACAGCGCTGATGAAAGCGTTCGAGGAGTCGTAGGTGTTGGCGATAGGTGACCCATGTTTCAGACCCATAGAGGAGAATAGACAGTACGATAGCTCTGTACACACTGATGTTGGTGCTTTGCCTCAGGTGCTTGTTGCTCCAGACTCTTTTGTGTAGCCTTCCAAATGCACTCTATGCCTTTGCTAATCTGTGATCTATCTCTTTGTCAATCTTGGCGTCTGAAGAGTTTATGCTTCCCAGGTAGGCGAACTGTTGAACGGACTTAAGCACAGATGTGCCTCTGCTGACGTGGGGATGATGGTGTTCTTCCTGTGGTGCGGGCTGGTAGAGGACTTCCGTTTTCTTCAGGCTGACTTCCAGCTGCTGCAAAGCTTACATCATGCACCACAATAAAACAACAAATCTACAACAGCAATAAAACCACAAGGATAAAACAATTGCTAAGAGATAACACAAGTTCTAGGGGATAGTACGTTACAATTGTTTCTTTAATGCCATCCGTGATTGTGCAATGCACAAAAACCTGCAAAGAACCTCAGTCTGACATGGGAGGGAAGAAATCTGCTTCCAAACTGGATTAAACATAGCTCCTGCCCCAGGTCCTTCTCGCGGGAGAAAAGGACCTGGGGGAGGAGCCGTTTTTAACCCAGTTTGGAAGCGGATTTCTTTCTTCCCGCGTCAGACTGATGTGGGAGGGAAGAAATCCACTTCCAAACATGGTTAAATACAGCTCCTGCCCCAGGTCCTTCCTGCGTCCAAACACCCAAACACGGCTGTCACCCGAGTTCTGAACGAAAGGAAGGCATCTGCGTCCAAACTGGGTTAAACACGACTCCAGCCCCAGGTCCTTCTCTTCTGCGTTTCCCAAATTCCCCTGAGCCTCCCTCTGCCCCCTTGGATCGCCTCACTGCCCACCAGGGGGCGGTACCACCCACTTTGAGAATCAATGCTCTACAACAGTGTTTACCAACCAGTGTGCCGTGAGTGATCATCAGGTGTGCCGTGGGAAATTGGAACCTCCAATACCCTTTCTTCCCCCTCCTGCCGAACACTTTTTCTTCTCCACTCGGGCTCCCTTCTTCCCAGCCTCGTTCTGCTCACTTTGCCTCGCTTTGCTCTGGGGCGAGTCTGCGCAGTAGCGCCCGCACGGGTCACGCCTTCCTCCCTCCCCCCTCCCCTCCTGAACACACGCTGCCCCCTCGGATCAAAATGGCGGCAGAAGCGGCAGTGTAGAAGAAAAAGTAAGTGTTCGGCAGGAGGGAGAAGAAAGGGCGCGAAGGGGAAGGGAGAGGAAGAGGTCTCTGTCGAAAGCTGGCATGGGCAAACTTGGACCTTCCAGGTGTTTTGGACCCCAACTCCCACCATTCCTAGCAGCCTCAGGCCCTTTTCCTTCCCCCCCTCATCCACTTAAGCAGGAAAGGGCCTCAGGCTGTTAGGAGTGGTGGGAGTTGAAGTCCAAAGCACCCAGAGGGCCGAAGTTTTCCCATGCCTGTTTTAGGGACCTTAAAATGGTGAGCCTCCTTCCAACATTGTGAATCTGGATAGAAAACAAACAACAACATAACATAACATTGTTTGAGTCCACAGTACTCTCTGGGTGTAGGTGAACTACAACTTCCAAACTCAAGGTCAGTTCCCAAGCAAACCTTTTCAGTACTTTATGTTGGTAACAAGAGTTCAATATGCCAAGTTTGGTTCAATTCCATTGTTGCAAGAGTTCAGGATGCTCTTTGATTGTGTATTAACTATAAATCCCAGAAACTGTAACTCCCAAATGTCAAAGTCTATTTTCCCCAAACTTAATAAGTTCACATTTCGGCATATTGAGTATTCATGCCAAGTTTGGTCCTGATCCAACATTGTTTGAGTCCACGGTGCTCTCTGGATGTCGATGAACTACAACTCCAAAACCCAAGGTCAATGCCCACCAAACTCTTATAGTATTTTCTCTTGGTTATGGGAGTTCTGTGTGGGAAGTTGGTGTCTTTCTGCCATTCCTGCCAGGATATCTATGTTGTGTTCATCGAAACAGGCCCAGGTTTCACATTTATTTATTTATTTATTTATTTATTTATAAATTCAATTTAGTATACCGCTCTCTCTGACGCCCAGAGCGGTTCACAGGATAAAAATACATAAAACACATAAAATGCAATAAACAGATTTAAAACCCCCAATTAAAACATACAACAGCCGAACTATAGCAGTAACAGGGGCATACTGGCAGCAATGCAGCAAGATGGTAGGTGGTGCGGCATTGGTTTAGGCGGCAAATGCCTGTCTAAAAAGCCAGGTCTTTACTGCTCTGCGGAACGGCATTATGTCCTGGATAGCTCGTGTCTCTTCGGGGAGAGAGTTCCACAAAGTTGGCGCTGCTACGGCGAACGCCCTCTGCCGCGTGCTTGCCAATCTATAAACCGTAATGCCCGGCACATCCAGAAGATTGAGCCCTCTGAACGCAGTGATCTCCTGGGTACATAAGGAGTAAGCCGCTCCTCAGGTACACTGGCCCCAAACCATATAAGGCCTTGAAAGTTAGAACTAACACCTTGAAGGCAACCCGGAATTCAATCGGGAGCCGGTGCAGTTCACGCAAGAGTGGAGTCACGTGGTCGAATTTTGCGGCTCCTAAGAGCAGACGCGCTGCAGCGTTCTGCACCAGCTTAAGTTTCCGGATTGCTGACAAGGGTAGGGCAATGTACAGCGCATTACAGTAGTCGAGCCTCGAGATGACCGTGGCTTGGATCACCGTGGCCAGGTCGCAGCGGGAGAGGTAAGGAGCCAGGTGTCTTGCCTGACGCAGATGGTAAAAGGCTATCTTGCAGGCGCAGGCAATCTGCGCCTCCATAGATAGCTGGACGTCCAACCGGACCCCAAGGCTCTTTACAGACGGTTGTGGACAAAGGGCCACACCGTTGAATGTTGGCAACTGGGTCTGTACCCCCTCCGGGCGGCCCAGCCACAAGATATTAACTATATGTATTACTGTGTTAGAGTGTCATTTTGTGTCGTTTTGGTTGGTGTTGTGCCCCAGGATTTTGTGAATGTAAAAAATGTGCCGCAGCTCAAAGAAGGTTGAAAAACACTGTAACGGAGAAAAAAAGGACTTCATTGTCAACAGGGAAGAGGGAGGGGTGGGAGGGGGGGGAGGGAGAAGGGGATGAAAAAGGACAAAAGGCATGATAATTGTGGTTATGTATAGTTGTTTATAATAAAAAACATTTTAAAAAAACACTGCTCTACAAGATAATGGCTTTTAAAAATAAAAATTAAGGTACAGTACTCACATTGACCCAAGTCAAACCAAGTGTTGGGAGTCATTTTTTAACTTATTTCTAGAGTTAGTATACACTAGGCATGAGAAAAAGTTATGAAAATCAAAAGAAATCGTAAGTGATTCGTATGTAATGGGACTTTCTAGTTTATACGCATCACGGCAGCTAACCAGGAAGTAGACTTTCTTTTACGGTCCTTGAGGCCAACCATTTGCGTTATGATCGTAATTAATTCTTAATAATTGTACTACTCACTTCTCCCTGTCTTCCCCCTCATTTCCTTCCCGCCTTCATTCATCTTCTTCTTTTTCCCGCATTTCTATGGGGAACTGGAAGTGACGCTGCTGCTAGGCATTCTGGAAAGTGTAGTCCTCCACGCCTCCCCCCCTCCCTTCTCTCTTCCCCGTTGCTCTGTCTTGCCCACCGCAGGGGCCAACTTCACACACACAGACACACGCTTCTCCTCTCTCTCCCTGCGCTCTCTCACATGCTTCTCTGGCCCCTCCGCTTTCCTGGTGGCTTCTCCCCCTCCCTTCTCTTCCCGTTGCTCTGTCTTGCCCCACCGCACGGGGCCAACTTCACACACACACACACACACACACGCTTCTCCTCCTTTCTCTCCCTGCACTCTCTCACATGCTTCTCTGCCCCCCTCCTCTTTCCTGGTGGCTTCTCCCCCCTCCCTTCTCTTCCCTGTTGCTCTGTCTTGCCCCATCGCACGGGCCAACTTCAGCCCTCCAGGTAGGTGTTTTGGACTTCAACTCCCACCATTCCTCACAATCTCAGGCCTCTTCCTTTTCCTCTCAGCCTGGGCAAACTTGGGCCCTCGCTCCCTCAGGATCGGGGTGAGAGAGAGGCAGCTAGGATCGAGGGGGGGGCTCCTCCTCCCTTTTTTTGCTGCTTCCAAGAATAGAATACCCCCCTCCCTCCCTCCTTCCCTCCCTCCTTCCTATTTGGAGAGTCCCATCTAGAATTCAGTGTGATTTATTCAAGTTTTGGCCTACAACTCCCAGAAATCCCAGCCAATTTACCAGCTGTTAGGATTTCTGAGAGTTGTAGGCCAAAACCATCTGGAATGCGCATGCGCTGGCATACGAACTACTAACGAATTTCGTTAGTAATTAAGTTACATTTTAGAAATTTTTGGAAAATTTTTTGTAAGTCTTTCTATTACTAATCAAACTCCCCCCCCCCCCCCATTAGATTTCCGATTTCCTATTTTTTGGTTCTAAACCATGCCTAGTATACACAGTAAATTTACTCTGGGTTTAAGCGTGAACTTTAAATCAGTACCTTGGATAGCTCTTTTAAACAGTACACTGAAACCTGCCATGAATTCACCATCCCACCGGGACTAAAAGGTTTTCAGGCATCCCGTCCCATGAAATCCAAGGGCGCCACAACCAACCATCCCAATGTGGAACCACCAATAGCCTTTCATTTCTGTTTTCAGATTTCTCAGCCCAGTGTATTGAAGTACACTTGGTGGTGGAGCCATCTCTCTTCCTTTGTCTCCCCCTGCTCTCATAAATACATACCCCTCCCTCCAGGGTCTTGCTGGTTCCCACTGGGCTGAAAAGCAATAAAAAGTCAAGAAGAAGTATGGCCTCTCTTCGCCCCTTTGTCATGCGGATGAATAGCAGTGCACAAGGCACTCAATGCTATTGGGTGAAAGGAAGTTGCTGCCCCAGCAAAAGTAAATTCCGCAGCAGTGTTGTGTCACTCGCAACCTGGCCAGAGGACTGCAGCCTGGCAATGGAGGGAGGGATTGGGGGGGGGGGTCTTTTTCCCCCAGGAAAGGACATTTTAGAGAAAGCACCAAGGTTGTTTGTTCTGCTGGATCTTTGTGTTGGTTGGGTTTTTGCATTCCAAAGAAACCTTGCTTCCAACCTGCCCATGACAGTAAACAGTTGGCAAACGGTTCAGAGCTTTCATTTCGGCTGGAAGCTGGCTTGCTTTTTTTCTCTCTCCTTTTTTTCCGAATGTCACAGAAATAAATCTCTCTCCAAAAAAAAAAAGGTAACTTGAAACTCGGGTATCTATGAGCATCTCAGAGAATCTGTCACCGAGGCCTCGATGCGGAGAGCCGTTATCTTGCCTTCTCAGTCTTCTTTGGATATTCATCTCTTTCTTTCGTTCTCTTTAATATTCTCCCCTCCTTCCTTTGGGCACACTGATCCGGTTCCGAGTCTGCGTCGGAGGCAGAGATATGGCCCAATCCTTAGTCTTGAAGATGGAGTAAACACAAGTGGAAGGAGGTTATGTGCAAGCGTGACACACCTCGCGCCAAGAAACAAGCAGACACATTGGTTGGAAAGTGTTTGGATAAAATTGGCCACAACTCGTTTATTGAAAGCAGGAACGACGGGGTTGGCAACCATGCTTAGGTCCTGGATCATGGTAGACGGCCCCCACAAATGTCCTGAGATGATAGCAAGTCAGGGGTGCGAGCGACCAATGCCTGTCCATGGCATGGGCCTGGGCGTTATCCCCCCTAACAACCAAGGGGTGATAAGCCAACCTGATCCAGGGGCCAAGCCACACGCCACACGCCGAACACGGAGCTGTGACAATAACATAACAAAATATAATGCCCTGAACATGGTACAATAAAGAACAGATACACAAACAGAACACAACTAACAATGCAAAGAGTGTGTGGGGGCGGGTAAAAGCAGCCTGTCTCCGAATGAGGTTAGCAGTCCCGGCAGCACAAGATATCTGCCCGGGCGGAAATCTACGGGCGAAGCCAGCCCCCTCATTGGCCGGCTGGCCTGTATGGCGGGAGACCTTCCCGCCATCAGGGGGGCTTCTGGGAGGAAGAAGCTCCCCCGGGCAACAAGATGGCGGGAGGTTACTGAAAAGGACATTCAAGTGCCACCTCGGAGTTGGTTGAGGTAGGCAGGATTTCCCTGGGTACTGGTTGTGGGGGTCGGGAGCAGGTCAGGGTTTTGCCCTCCCTTCTGCTCGAGATCCCCGTGTACAACTGGTGGGCCACTGTGTGATACAGAATGCTGGACTAGATGGGCTGAGGTCCGATTCAGCATGGCTCTTCTTATGTTCTTATGTTCTAGGGCAATGCTGCTCCGCAACCCGACGTGGCTGGTAAGTTGGCCATGCCCATTAACAAACATTATAGGATAGCCTGGCCCATAGGGGGCAGAGGCCCAGAAGTACCCCTAAAGCGAGAATTTCAGCAAAAACCATAGGTGCGTTTTAAAACTC